>PVLC010002704.1:0-21559 GCA_004027655.1 Graphiurus murinus | reverse complement strand
TCAGAAAGCCCATCAAGAAAAAACCTCTTGTAATATACCTAGCCTTTGCAACAAGTAAGTCAGATCCTGATATAAAACTGAATTATTGTAAATGTATGTACATTAATAAATTCTGTTGTGTATATTTAAGGTATAAAACATGAGGTTATGATATAGAAAAAAATGAAAGTGAAACACATTAACATACCCAACATTTCACAGAGGTATCCACTTTTTCCCATGTGCCAAGAGTACACATAGTAGCTGGGCACCGTGGCTCACACCTGTAATCCCAGAACATGGGAGGCTGAGAAAGGAAGATTGCAGGTACAAGGCCAGCCTCAGCAACTTAGAGAGGCCCCCAGCAATTTAGGCTTAGGTCAGTCTCAGACTCCTAAGTACTGGGATTACAGGCGTGTACCATCATGCCCTGCTCTGGTGATCTATTTTTTGTGTGTGGGTGTATGGTATTACAAGAGAAAAAATAAAAATAAAAAAATCAGTACAAAGATTCCTCGTAAAGAAGTCTGAATCTTTTGGCTTATTTATTATTTAAATTTGATTATTGTGATCTGGAACCCACAGGTCTGCATGGATCTGCCTGGCCGGCGCTACCTACATATAACTGAACTTCAGAGCTGAACTTCAGAGGCTTAGTATAAAACAGAATGCAATATGTCTAAGAAATAACTTTTTATACCAACATCATGGTGAAACAATATTTTGAACTTAGGGCATATATAGTAGATTAAAATAAGTTTTAATTACTTTTATGATCAATGTTATGACTGTAAAAGTTGTACTATTGCATAATAAAATTGTATACAAGAAAAAATTGTTAAAATCAAATAAATTTACCTATTTCTTTTTACTCTGTGTGTGTGTGTGTGTGTGTGTGTGTGTGTGTGTGTGTGTGTGTTGCTGGGGATTGAACTCAGGGGTATTTTACCTCTGAGCTAAAGCTCCAACCCTATTTTTTTTCTTTCTCTCTTTCTCTCTTTCTCTCTCTCTCTCTCTCTCCCTCTCTCTTTCTCTTTCTCTTTCTTTCTTTCTTTAGTGGTACTGAGGATTGAACCCAGGGGCATTCTTCCTCTGAGCTACACCCCCAGGCCTATTTTTTTATTCTTTATTTTGAAACAGAGTTTCATTAAGTTGTGAATGACCTCACTAAATGGCGAGGCTGGACGAGAACCCGGATCCTCCTGTCTTAGCCTCCCAAGTACTGGGATTTACAAGCGTGCGCCACCACATGAGGCTTATTTTTTATTTTTGAAATAGTGTCTCACTAAGTTGCTGAGGGGCTCTTTAAGTTGCTGTGGCTGGTTGAAATCCTGCAATTCTCGTCTCAGCCTCTCAAGTACTGGAACTACAGGCGTGCACCACCATGCCTGGCTTCTTTTTACCTCTTTGAATCTGGCTTCTAAAAACTTAGAAGTAGAATCTGTGGCTCACATTATATTTGCTCTCAGATATTGCTGCTCAAAATGATTAGAATCAAGTGGTCAATACAGGTAAAAAAAAAAAAAAAAAAAAAACAAAAAAACAAAAACCATAGCATTTTCCACATATTTCTATATAGAGAAATTTCCTGAATGCTTCATGCCTTCTCCCTGTGATTCAGCTATCTGTGAGCTATCTGGAAACACTTTGATGCTTTTCTTTCCTATTATGCAATAAACAGCAGTTAAGATTCTAACAAAATGATTTCTATTACATCGGTGGTGCTAAAATCCACCTAAAGTAATGACAAGAAAACAATGAAATTACTTACCAAATACAAAAAATGATGGCTCAGGTGTTGGAGACAGTAGAGCCCAGATTCTTTTGTGTGCGTATGCATTATAATTTTGCATAATACTGGGGTATAGAGTGTCAGAAAAACACATGTATGCAACTCTTGATGTCTGTCCCCAGGGGTTCCCTCCTCGCTCAACCTCCTGCTTTGAGATTGGAATTGGTGGTTTTGTATACATTCATAGCATTATTTCAACTATTGCATTCTTTATGATTTCGGGCCTCCCCTTTCCCTAGACTCCTCAGTCACGCCCCTGGCGTCTCTGCTCATCCATCTGATGCTGCCCTTACCTCCTAGCTGTCTCTCTAACTTTGACACATAAGAGAGAACATACATCTACTCATTTTCAGAGCCCAGAATCTGAAATACTAACGATCAATCTCGGTCAACCCCCCTTACTAGGCAAGAGCCCAGTCATTCCTGCTATAAGATGGGAATGGTTGGACCACCTCTCTCATAGGCTGACAGGAAAAACCTAGAAAGTTTCTGGCCCAGGTACTGTTTATGAAGATGTATCTAGACTATGATCACTATCACCACCTCCACGCTTAACCTTTGCTTGTCTAAAGAGTCCCAGGTGTCTATGTTGAAACTATCTCCAGTTTAACCAGGTTTGCTTTTCAAAGCCTCATCTCTTTGACTAACTCTCAGTATGATTCCATCAGATATTAACATGCCACACACTGGTGATGTGACATCAAAGGGCCCGGAGCCACGTTCGCATCTAAGGACGATGGTGACAAGGACTGTCAGAAATCACACCAGGGACAAGACTGTTCCTGCCTCATGAAACCTGCTCTCCAGCTTTGCGGGAGCCGTGTTAACTACTCTACTGAGTCTACTCTAAGTACCAGGGTCTCCTCAAATATTCCTCTTAACACAGAACATGCACATAAAAGATTGGCCAGATGAAAATTAAATATTTTACTACAAAAGGATGAAATGCTCTGCTCTATAATGGAATCTTTATTTCAACAGAGTCACTAACTAAATTTCATCCAATTCCTTGCTGATTTGACGTATGTCACTACAGAGCAAAATAGGACAGGCTGCACAACAGAATTGGCCTCTAACACTTCCAGTCTCCCAAGAAGAAGCAGGTCGAGGACAAGAGGCACAGTCTGAATTTCCACCAACAGAGGACCCTGCGACCAAGGCTGATTCAGATGACCCGCAACAGTCTCAGAAAAGCAGGCAAAATACCAGATGCGGGACAAGAAAAATTGTGACATTGGAAATGTGATTATTAATAGAAAATGACTCAGCCTCCTTCAAGTTAGTCTTCTCTCATGATAAAGCAAGACAATATCAAGTCTACTCATATTAAAAATTTTTTTGGTCTGTATGCATGGTACTGGGTACTCCACCACTGAGCTAAATCTCTAGCCTTTTTTATTTTTAATTTTGAGACAGGGTCTTGCCAAGTTATCTAGGCTGGCTTTGAAATTGAGGTGCTCCTGCCTCAGCCTAATGAGTAGCTGGGATTATAGACATAGGACATCACATCTGGCTAAAAATCTTGTGTGTGTGTGTGTGTGTGTGTGTGTGTGTGTGTGTGTGTGTGTGTTAATGGGGATTGAGCCTAGGAGCATTCTGCTTCTGAGGTTCACTCCCAGCCCTTTTTATTTGCTTGTTTTTGAAACAGGATCTTACTAAATTGCTAAGGCTGGCCTTGAACTTGCGATCCCGTCTCAACCTCCCAAGTACTGTGATTACAGGTATGCTCCATTGTTTGTTTGTTTGTTTGTTTCCTTTTTTTCTGGTACTGGGGATTGAACCCAGGGACATTCTACCTTTGAGTTACACCCCCCAGTCCTATTTTTTATTTTGAAACAGAGTCTCACTAAGTTGCGGAGAGCCTCACTAACTAGCTGAGGCTGGCCACAAACCCGGATCCTCTGGTCTCAGCCTCCCAAGTACTGGGATTACAAGTGTGTGCCACCATGCCTGGCAAACAACTACTTTTTAATATGCTGAGATGTCTTCATAATTTTCAAGATAAGTAGAATGTCAAATAACTCTTGGTGTCTTCTGAAAACACGTCCTTGAGCAGAAGCCCATTTGTTACAAGGAACATGGATTATAGGAAGAGAGAAGAAACTTACAAACCGGAATTCCCCAAAGACTGATTTTATTGCACAAAGAAAGGAGAGAGGCAGTGTTCATATACATTTGTAAAAATATTGTGTTAAATAAAGCTAACCAGATTTCTTTGTTGTAAGCCAGTGCACGATATAAGGTTCCTTCCCTGTACTTAAGCTTATTTTCAGCAGAATACAGACATGGAGTGCTAACCTAGGCCAGCATGCTTACCAAACCATGCTCCAAAGGCCAGGTATCACCATGGTATTCATCCAGGTGAGTTGGCCCGCACCTGAATCATGCACAGCACCTGCCATACTCGCGGCAGGCCGATGGGGTGATGCGTGTCACCTGTGTGTGAGCTCACCAGGGGGAAAGAAGGTAGATCCAGATGCCGTGAGCCATAACTAGAGGTCACGGCAAGATTCTGGGTAACCAACTGTGAAGGGGGGACCCCAGAGCAGAAGCATAATGCACAAGAAGAAAGGCCAATCATCGGCCAAGCTCTGGGTAGGAAGGCAGGGCCTGAGCAGACAGAAGAGCAAGCAGGAGTGGCCACACACGTGAGGACACACCTGAGGACCTGGCAGTGAAGATGCAGATGCACCAAACACGATGTGGAAATGAAAAACGAGCCGGGCGTGGTAGCGAACGCTTGTAATCCCAGCATTTGGGAGGCTGGGACTGGAGGATCCCGGTTCTCGGTCAGCCTCAGCTACCTAGTGAGGCCCTCCGCAACTTAGTGAGACCTGGTTTCAAAATAAAGAATAAAAAAAAAATAGGGCTGGGGGGTGTAGCTCGAAGGTAGAATGCCCCTGAGTTCAATCCCCAGTACCGAAAAAAAAAAGAAAAAAAAAGAAATGGGAACCGACCACAGGTCAAGTCAGCCTAAGCCCAGCAACTTGTTGCCCCTGGACAACCTTTCACATCACAACAGGGAAGGGAGGAGGAAGAGAAGAACCAGGACATATCCAGCCCTCGAGACAGACAAATAGTTCAACACGCACTGTCACGTCCATAACAGCCTGGTGCCCATGGCGACATAAGCTGCCAACACCAGGCAAGGCACCCATGTGATGCCCCAGGACACCCTTCCAAGACCAAAAGGCAGTTTGCTGTCATTTATAATTCTGGTGCACAAAACTTGTTTGGTGCTAAAGCCTGATGTGAAGAGACATGAGGCATTTGCAGGGCAATCCATCTGCCTGTGATAGAAATGTTAATGCGTCGGGGGGCATGGCCCCAGACCCTGCAGTAATCCACAGGGCACAGGCACTCGCTGCAACACTATTCTAAAAAAGATCCTGAATTCTGAAACATCTGGCCTCTGGGTGTCAGATAAGGGCTTGTAAACCTGTGCCATATGGTAACGTGTACATGGTCTATATTGAGAAAAATGTCTTCGCTGCTTCCCACTTGCTAAAATGCGCTAAACAGGGTTGGGATGAAGCAGCTGTGAGTTTTGCTGGAAAGGGCGCAGACAATCAGTGTGGATCATTTAAGCTTATTGGAGACTTCAACTCATGAAGCCTCCAGTAAGTCTGAATCAACAACTCTTGAGCTCTCTTATTGTAATAAATAAGATTTTAATTACCTCAGACAATAAGCACAGTGAAGCTCTCCTTTAATAGTGCTCTCGCGGGTTTTATCTGGAGGTTTCTCTCGGAATTAACTCCAACTTCAGTTATTAGTGGAAACAGGCATGACTCAATTCCTAGTAGTGCTGTATGAACCTGGACTTAGGTTACCAACCACAGAATGGGAATGGGCACGGAACAGGGAGAAGGCTCACACGGGGAAGAAGCTATGGGAGACATCTGCGGAAGGGCAGATGGAATGAAGCCCAGCAGTCACACTGGGGCTGGCCACTGTAACATCACTGTTTTATTCATTGGAATATTATGAGTTTTGTGGTCTTTTTTTTTAAATTTATTTATTTTTTTGTGTGGTACTGGGGATTGAACCTCCAAGCTACACCCCCAGTTCTATTTTTTATTCTTTATTTTGAAACAGGGTCTCACTAAGTTGCAGAAGGCCTCACTAACTACCTGAGGCTGGCTGTGAACCAGGATCCTCCGGTCTCAGTCTCCAAGTACTGAGATTACAAGTGTGCACCACCACCCCTGGCTTGATTTTGTGATCTTAAACAATACTAAATCACATCCACAAAGTCCCTGTTCTCATGCAAATTAACATATTCACAAGTTCCAGGGATTAGTAAGTGGACATTTTGGGGGTCCATTACTTTTCTTACCAAAATTTCAAGGCAACCTCTCTTTGTTCCTTACCAAATACCACCAGCTTCGGGGCCTTTGCACGTCCCTGTTCTACCAGCAGAGTCCAGTTCATCTCCCTCTTCATAAATATCACTGGCTCCACAGAGACCATTCGCCTCGTGTCAAAATGTCCCTCTGCTTCAGAGACTGTATTACAACTGAAATTACACAGCGGCTTATGAGATTTTTTGTTCAATTTCTGTGTTACTGCTCATTTGTCAACATCTTGAAGGATGGGACTGTCACTTTCTCGTTTACCTATGTGTCTCAACACCTGCACATCAAAAGAAAAGTGGAGCCGGGCGTGGTGGCGCACGCTTGTAATCCCAGCAATCGGGAGGCTGAGACCGGAGGATCCGGGTTCGCGGCCAGCCTCAGCTATCTAGTGAGGCACTCCGCAACTTAGTGAGACTCGGTTTCAAAATAAAGAATAAAAAATAGGGCTGGGGGTATAGCTCAGAGGTAGAATGCCCCTGAGTTCAATCACCAGTACCGCAAAAAAAAAAAAAAAAAGAAAGAAAAGTGGGATGCTGGGCAGGGAAGGAGACTGAATAGATGGTGAGGGCGAGTGAGGATTCAAATTGGGACCAGTCTCCAAGGTAGGGCTTTCTTTTCTAACTTGAACTGAGATATAAAGAATGCGGGTTATTAGCTAGGCATGCTGGTGCACGCCTGTAATCGCAGTACATGGGAGCCTGAGATAGGAGGATCACAGATTTGAGACTAGTGTCAGCAAATTAGCGAGACCCTATTTCAAAAATAAAAATAAGCCGGGCGTGGTGGCGCACGCTTGTAATCCCAGCATTCGGGAGGCTGAGACCGGAGGATCCGGGTTCGCGGCCAGCCTCAGCTACCTAGTGAGGCACTCCGCAACTTAGTGAGACTCGGTTTCAAAATAAAGAATAAAAAAAAAAAAAATAGGGCTGGGGGTGTAGCTCGGAGGTAGAATGTCTCTGAGTTCAATCCCCAGTACCAAAAAAAAATAAATAAATAAATAAATAAATAAATAAATAAATAAATAAATAAATAAATAAAAATAATAAAAAGGGCTGGGGACTCAGAGTTAGAATAGCCCTGGGCTCAATGTTCAATCCTTAGTAAAACACACACACACACACACACACACACACACACACAGAATGCTGGCTATTGCAGGGCTTTTGTTTTGTTTTTACAAGGACCTTGGTGGTTAATTATTAGACTGGATGCTTTTAAGTATAGGAACTATAAGACCAAACCTAGGATTTCAGCCAAGAAAATACAGTTCTAATTTCTGGATGTCTATGAAGTTGCAGATGACCTCAAACAATTCTTGGGAAGTGGCAAAACCTACAAAGCTGATTTGTTGCAATTAGCCCTCAGGGAGCAGATCCAACTTCTTGTGAGGTACATGCTTAAAATTCAGCCTGCAGAGTCCAAGTAATGAGAGAGCTATTGAAATTTCCAAGGTCTTGACTGTTTCTCAAGTAGACTCTAAAGGCACTAGGACCAGCAATGCAGATACACATTGGGCAAGGTACATTTCCTCTCTAGAAGCCACAAGGGGCTGGAGCAGCTTCTTAAGAAATAAGTCCTCAGTATTCAACTGTGTTTAAAATGAGGCCGTAAAGTTAAGGAAATTTTCATTTCACTAAACACAATGCTTTCTCTGCTTCAGTGGCTCACTACATGAGTGACGCTGGGGACCAGTGGTTCCTTGCTGTTGGAGCTTCCTATGCATTGGGATAATGCATAGCATCCCTGACCTCTACCCACTAGAAACCATACCACAGCCAACAATGGTGATGACCTCCAGGCAGGGTGGTGGCTTGGGGAGAATGCAATCCTCAGATGACAATGCACCCACCATTCCCTGGAAAATCTTCATCAGTAACTTTTCTCTGGTCCCCATAAAAGACAAATAATGTCCCTGGTGCTGATAAATTATTCCAGGCTATATTCAATTTTTTTCCTTTACGTTCATTCCAGTTTCTTGGTTATAATGTATAGGAAAAGAAATAAACAGCCCTGAGATGTATTATAAAAACTGTAGGAAGGCTGGGTGTGGTGACACATACTTGTAATCCCAGTACTTGGGAGGCTGAGATAGGAGGATCACAGGTTTGCGGCCAGCATTAGCCACTTAGTGAAGTGTTCTGCAACTTAATGAGGCCCTGTTTCAAATTTAAGAATTAAAAATAGGGCTAGGGGTATAGCTTGGAGGTAGAATGCCCTGGATTCAGTCCCCAGTACTGCAAAATAAAAAAAAATAAACTTTGGGAAGAACTAGTGTTAATAAAGAGCTCACCCTAACCTAAAATATTGCAGGCACATTTTGGACAAAAGTGAGCAATATTTTAAAGTGAAATTCAACTCAGTTACCTTTCATCTTTGCAATGCAAGTTCCTCCAAATATACCAGGAAGGAACTTAACATGTTTATCACATTTTAAGAAAGCAAGCTAGGAACCAGATGGGCTTCAGTGAGGAACCCGCTTAATATGGGCAGGCTTACCACCTGATATTATTAAAAGAAAACACAAGGCAACACGGTCAAACACGAATCTGTGTACTGTGGTGCCGATACTGATTCGCTTCTGAATGCCATGGCTTCCTTTAAGTAATGGAAAACTGAAAGTTTCTTTAAAAGTCATAAGGTTTCCAGAGAATAGAGATCTAGTCTATGCATTTTTCTTTTATTTTGGCACACGGGATTGAACCCAGGGTCATTCTACCTCTGAGCTACTTTTTAAATTTTTTTTTTTTACTTTGAAATAGGGTCTTGCTAAGTCTCTGAAGCTGGCCTCCAACTTGCAATCCTCCTTTCTCAGCCTGCCAAGTACTGGGATTACAGGCGTGTGCCACCATACCCAGCTATTCTTTGCATTTTTGTACACTAAAGTATAAGAAGGAGAAAGGCTGTCTTGGCATTGGAGGATGTGGTTATAAATGAAACTGAGGTCCCCAGTTCCAAGCTCCAGAGACCTTCTTTTCCAAGTTAGTCGTTAGATTAAGTTTTCAATCTTTTAAATTACAAGTCTTTTGTCTAGCATAGCATTAAATAACCCAATTGGGCAGACCAATTCTCAAAGAGGCTTCATAGCAAAGCTGGCTGGACACAAACTATCCCCTCAACTCACAATGCCAACACGAACACGTCAGCAGGACCAGAAGGGAAACCCCATATAGAAACATGATGTAATTTTGCTTCTAGGAATCAAGTTTTCCAAGTATAAATAAAGCTAAGACTTCTAAGAAATGATTCAGTCCATTCAAAGGGAGCAGGAGGGCCAATTAAGCAGAAACCCTACCCAGGAGACATATAATTAGTGTGACTAGGACAGGAAGTCCACTGAGAGAGAGCCGTCCTAGCACAGGGAAGACTTGGGTACTGAGAATTTGTCAGCTAAGTGAGGAAAAATATGAAGCATTTTCTCAGAGTAGCCATCTCTGGCTTTTCCAGGAACAGTGGATGAGAACAAAATATATATTATGTCAGTACAAGTATGTGGTTTTATGAGATGTATATTTTGGTTCTCATCCATGGTACCTCATTCTCTCTCAAAGGCAGACCATGGAAACTAGAATCTGTCTTCCTCAAGGCAAGCGTAGAAATTCTAATATTTCCCCCGCCTTTCTGTTTTGGAGCTACCCATAAAGAAATCCTGTAATCTATTTTGTCTAATAGTGTATCATAGCAGCATGTAGTGGCACACACCTGTAATTCCAGTACTTGGGAGGCTGAGATAGGAAGATTGCAGGTTCAAGGACCACCTTAGGAAATAGTGAGACCCTCACCAACCTAGTGAGACCCTGTTTCAAAATAAAAATTAAAAATAGGGCTGAGGGTGTAGCTCAGAGGTAGAATGCCCCTCGGTTCAATCCCAGTACACACACACACACACACACACACACACACACACACACACTATACCATAAGACCTTCATTTATGAAGGGGCCCCACTTTGTACCTAGGAGGAAGAAATACTGCACAGAAAAGCCAGAGGAATTTGAAGAGACATGTTCAGCACTAGATCATACCCTTTTTGTCCAAACACATTTCTGAAGGTTGTCCATGCTTTAACAAAGTCTCCATAAAATCCCAAATCATAGGGTTTGGAGGATATTATGGTTTGGATCTGAATGTCTCCCAGAAGGCCCAGTGTTGAGGGCTTGGTCCCCAGCACAGCCGTGCGCGGAGGTGGGCGTTTGGGAGGGCTGGACCGTGAGGCTCTGACTCATCAGTGGACAGGTCCATTCATGGGTTCATGATGTAATGGCCACTGGGAGGGGTCCCAAATGCAGGAGGTGGGGCCTGGTTGGAGAGAGTACATCACTGGGGCACGCCTGGATTGGTTGGTACCTCTCTCTCTCTGCCCTCTTCCTGGCCATCATGAGGGGAGCAGCTGGGCCTCACCACACACTCCCACCTGCCATGATGTCCCGCCTCACCGCAGGCCCAGAAACATGGAGCCAAGTGACCGCGGATGGAAGCCCCGAAAACCATGAACCAGCTAAATCTTCCTTGTTCTAAGTATTTTCTTAAGTGTTTTGTCACAGAGACAGAAAGCTGACTAATATGGAGAGCTACAGACAACTGAAAATCAAGAAGCTAACAGGAAGCTGAAGAACTCAACCACATGCCAGGAGGGTGACACACCCCACCTCCATGGGGTCAGAAGCTCCTGTGCTCAGGACCCATCGAGACCCCACCCGTGTGTCTCCTTATGGGGCTGCTTATGAGTATGTTTCTAAGCTCCCATTATAATAGACCAGGAATGATAACTGTTTCCCTGAGGTCTGTGAACCACTCTGGCAAATTAACAGAGGATAAAGAAGTGATACAGAGACCCAATCTGTAGAGGGTTGGCCAGAGATCCCGTGGGCCTGGGCTTATGGCTGTATCTGAAGGATGGGCAGGCTGGTGGGGCTGGGCCTGGAACCTGTGGCCTCTGGACTTCTCCCCAGGGACACAGTGTGAGACTTGAAGTGTCTGAGCTAACACTGAGGTGGGGGCTGCTACAGAACTGGTTGCTTACTGAAGGGAGGAAATCCCACCCATTTTGGGATCGGAAAAGCGGTCTGTGTTATAAAAATATAGTAGGAGGAACAGAGAGTGAGTTTAATACTCTCTAAATCCTCAAAAGCATCTATAACAAAGAGATACTACTGATTTTTCCATCTTATAGGGCGTCTTCAGGTAAGCTTCCAGGAGACCTAGAGGGTCTAGAAGCGGGCTTGAGGAGTCGGAAGAATGATAAAAGCCTATAGACTACATGTAAATATATGTTGTCATGGTTCAGATCTAGAATGCCGCCCAAAGGCTCAGTCCTCAAGACAGCAGTGTCCAGAGATGGAGCTTTTCAGAAACTGTCTGGATCACGAGGGCTCTGACCTCTCATTTGTGGATTCATCCATGTGATAGGTTGATCACTGGGAAGTGGGACCTGATTCCTTCTCTTCCCTTCTGCCCTCCTTCTCAGAAGCTGAGCAGCTTTCCTCAGCCATGACCTTCTGCCACGCTCACCTCAACCCGAAGCCATGGAGCCAGCAGGCTATGGACTGAAACCTCGGAAACCGTGAGCCAAAACAAACATTTATCCCTTAAGTTGTTTATGTTAGGGATCTGAGTCATCTCAGTGAAAAGATAACACATACGCATAGTTACATACTTTGTTTGTAAAGGGCATCGCAAATATTCATCAGATTACCAAAGCAGAACATAAATTATGAAACACTAAGAGTTGAAAACACTCCGTGGCCACTTGCTTCCTTTGATAAAAACATGCTCCCAGTTCCCAGTCACTCCACAGTTGGATACAGCCACAGACTGGAACCATACTCATTTAGACCTTCCACAAACTGGCAAGGCTTGGAGAACCAACCAACCAACCAACCAACATGTTTATCACAGCGAAAGAACATTCACACACTGATCATGATTTAAGGAAAAAATAAGGTTAGCAATGGAAGGGATGAACCATCCCCAGCAGACATGACTAATGGAGTTGGTGGTGCGCGTCCCCACTCTCCCCCGCCCTTCCATTTGGCAGCACGGACCTATGAAAAGACTGACACAGAAAATCTCAGGACTGAAGTAAAATGTCACCGTCCATCCTGGCAAAGTTAACAGCGACTCAGGGTGTCTTTTTTTTATTTATCTATTTATTTTATTTTATTTTATTTTATTTTTGTGGTACTAGTGATTGAACTCAGGGGCCTTCTACCTCAGAGCTGCACCACCAGCCCTATTTTATATTTTATTTTATTTTGAAACAGGGTCTCCTAGGTTGCAGAGGGTCTCACTATGTTGCCAAAGCTGGCTTCGAACCTGTGATCCTCCTCTCTCAGCCTCCAAAGTAGAGATTAGAAGCATGTGCCACCATGCCCGGCTAGAGCATCTTTCTCAATAGGCAGCAGCAAAAAAAGGTTCTGAGACCCTTTTTCCTATGCCACTAGGCTGCCATTTTCTAAAGGGTGATAATAAGTCACTTGAGTTTCACACAAAATGTCACCTTGAGAAAGCAAGGTCTCAGAAATTGACAGTGATAAGACTGTGAAGGGCAACAGGACAAACTTCACTGACGAGGGAGGAGTCTACTCAAACCAGGAGTGCCACGGCGCCAGTGTTTCTCCAGTCGAAAGGGAGAAATTCGATGGCTATCACCTGCCATGCTAAACAGATGAAGAGCTTTCCGACAGACAGAACTAGGTCCCGTCTAGGTCTGATGTGCCTGGTGATTGAAGATAAGGGAAAGTATCCAACTGATGCAAACACCCAAAGCACATCTACACCTCCAGGTCTTCTCTCACCTCAACGGGAAACCTCCTGCCGTTCACGCTGTGTTCGGAGCCAGCTGAGCCATTGCTTTGGCCCCAGTGAAATTCCACCTTTTCCGCCTTGAATCTTCCAGGAAGGCCGGCACCACTGACGAAATAGTCATCTTTCAGCAGGATGGCGACTGTGTGAGACAGAAGGGAAGGGGAAACAAAGTAAGCTATGAACCCAAGCTAGCGATCTCCATGCTGCTTCTAGTTACGTTCATGATTACCATAGTTGGAATTATTTCTTCAGATGGCTATTAAAATACAAATCAAGCCCGGTGTGGTGGTGCATGCCTGTAATCCTAGTACTTAGGAGGCTGAGAGAAGAGGATCACAGGTTCAAGGACAGCCTCGGCAACTTAGTGAGGTTGTCAGCAACTCAGCGAGACTGTTTCCAAATAAAAAAATAGTAATAATAATCGGTCTGGGGGTGTGGCTTGAAGGTAGAATGCTCCTAGGTTCAATCCCAGGACCACATACACACAAAAATAAAATATAAAAATAAAATGCAAGTCAACAAGCCAATCCTGTTGGAGCATGCCTATAATCCCAATACTAGGGAGGCTAAGACAGAAGACTTCCAGATTCAAAGTCAGCCTCAGCAACTCATGAAGTCCTCCACAACGTAGTGAGACACTGTTTCCAAATTAAAAAAAAAAAAACATAAAACTCAGATGTAGAGTGCTACAGGATTCAATCCTCAGTACACACACACACACACACACACACACACACACACACACACACACACAAATGTGCAGTATCAACAGTTTAAATAATGCTATGTACATCGACAAAATTATCAATAGCAATCTGAAGGACATACATGGGGACGGGGAGGAAGTGGGTGAGATCCGGTGGGAGGCACAGCAAGCGTGTGTGCATGTATGTTCCTGTCACCCTAGACCTCATTATGATATGGAATCATAATGCAACAATAAACAATTAAAAAAATAAAGTCAAAACTACCAGTCTGAATAAATTAGGACACTCTAGCCACAGAATTCTCTTGGTTCCCATCAGTTGATTTTAAACCATAATTCCCAAGGAAAGATCTAAGAATTTCTTATCCACTTAAATAAACAAAAGAGAGCGAGACAGTGGCAGATTAAGTCACTGAGACAAAGTCTCCTAAATCTTCCTCACGAACAAAATTATCTGGAGAATAAGATGCTTTTTTTGTGTGTGTGTGTGGGAAGTGAGGGGTTACTGGGGATTGAAGCCAGGGGCATTCTAATTTCAAGCTACAGCCCCAGCTCTATTTTTTTTTTTTTTTTTTCGGTACTGGCAATTGAACCAAGGGACATTCTACCCCCAGGCTACACCCCCACCTCCTATTTTTTATTCTTATTTTGAAATAGAGCCTCACTAAGTAGCTGAGGCTGGCCAGGAACCCAAAATCCTCCGGTCTCAGCCTCCCAGGTACTGGGATTACAGGCGTGCGTTACCACGCCCAGCTTCTATTTTTTTATTTTGAAGCAGGGTCTTGCTAAACTGCTGAGGCTGACCTGGAACTTGTGATCCTCTTGTTTTGACCTCCCAAATAATGGAATTATAGATCTGGGTGTGATGGTACATGCTTGGAATCCCAGAGCTTGAGTCTGAGACAGGAGGATCACAGGTTGGCAGCCAGCCTCATCTATTTAGTGAGGCCCTGTTTCAAAATAAAAAATAAAAAATAGGGCTGTGGTGTAGCTAGCTCGGAGGTAGAATGCCCCTGGCTTCAATACCTAGTTTTGCAAAAAAAAAAAGAAAGAATGAAAAAATGTGATTACAGGTGTACACCACCACACCTAGCTGAAAAGCTTCCTTTTAAGCACTAGTTCTTGGGTCGGCCACAAGATTCAAGGTCTGGAAAAGAAAGGGAAATATATATAGTGAACCAGAGCAAGAAGCAAGTTTCTTTGATCAGAAAATCTAGCTAAGATATCAAGGGGAAAAGAAAAAACTCATGGGTTTTTTTGTTGTTGTTGTTGTTGTTGTTGTTTTTCCAATATCACAGAACAATTGTGGGAAGAGAGGCAGGATGGAGGATGGCAATCTTTACATGAGATAAATGTGGCCCAAGAAAGTACAGTACAAAATTTACTCAATAAGTCACTCGGGATTGGCAGATGAGCTGGACTTGGTGGCCTGTGCCTGTAATCCCAGCCTGGGTGGCTGAGAGAGGAGGATCACAGGTTCACAGCCAGCTCTGGCAACGCAGGGAAGTCCTCAAGATTTTAGTGGGACACTCTTTTAAAATAAAAAATAAATAGGGCTGGTGGTATTGTTCAGGAGTAGAATGCCCCTGGGTTCAATTTCTAGTAACACAAACACACACACACACACACTACACACAATTAGATTTACTCTATGCTTCTTTTAATTCTAAGCCTAAGAAAATTCCTTTAAAACATGAGAAAATACACACGAGAGCATCAACACCATAGAGTCCCTCAAACCATTTGAACACTTATTTAAAAAATACACCTTTCTTCCTTGAACCATGGGACAGAGATTTGAGAAGAACTTGGATTTATACTAAGAGGAAATTTAAGAGAAATTTCTTTAGCTGGGCATGGTGGCACAGGTAATCCCAGTACTTGGGAGGCGGAGACCAGAGGATTCAGGTTCGCAGCCAGTCTCAGCTACTTAGTGAGGTCCACAACTTAGTGAGACCCTGTTTCAAAATAAAGAATAAAAAATAGGACTAGGGATATAGCTCGGAGGTAGACTGCCCCTGGTTCAATCCCCAGTACTGCTAAAATGAATAAATAAGTAAAGAAATAAATAAATAAAAGAAAATTTTATTTTTGCAAAAGAATATAATACCTAAATGCATACAGTCAGTTTCTATTCTACTAGGGATACATTCTCTCTCTCTCTTTTTTCCTAAAGTGGATTCATTCATTCACTTAACAAATTCTCTTTGGCTGCTAAATCTGTGTATGATGTCAACCAATAATACTGAATAGCTTCTGACCAAAAGCCAAATGGTGTGAACCATGGGAAAGCTCTCAGATCTTCATTGTCTCTCCTTCCTAGAGAGATCCTGGTTAGCGCTTTGGAGCGAAATCCTGCATGCAAATTAGATCTCTATAAAAGATAGGGACTAGACTAATGACCCATTTCTAAATCAGGGCAATTAGTTTCAGTACTTCTCTATATAAAGGAAGCATTAAAAGCAAGCGAAGGAACCCTGCTTGTATAAATCCCTTTTTATTGCATTCAAAAGGCAGTTTTTCTCCAACTTCTGAAAACTATACAGTGAATGTTCAATTAGTGGGACGGCGAGTTAAAAGATGAAATGAAGTCAAATAAGTGTTTCTTGTGCCGATTAAACATGCAGTGGCATGGCTCCAATGTTACTCTGTTTGGGGCATGTTTCAGAGCAGGGGTGGGCACACTTTTCCTGTTCAAAGCCATTTGGCAAATATTTTAGGCTCTGCGGGCAGTCTCTGGAGCAAATCTTCAGCTTCATCTTTGTGGCGAGAAGTAGCCAAAGACAGTATGTCAATAAATGAGGAAGAGCCAGGCGTGGTGGTGCATGTTTGTAATCCCAGTACTAGGGAGGCTAAGACTGAAGGATCCAGGTTCACGGCCAGCTTCAGCTACTTAGTGAGGCCGTCCGCAACTTAGTGAGACCCTGTTTAACATTTGTCTTTATCAATTTGTACCTAACAAAAATGTATAAATACAAAGCACGAATTATTACAATAAAAACAAAAAAAAAGAATAAAACGTAGGACTGAAGGTGTAGCTTGGAGGTAGAATGCTCCTGGGTTCAATCCCCAGTACCGCAAAAAAAAAAAAAAAAAAAAGATCTAAGATACTATACAATTGACATGTGCATAAAGATCATATAAGAGATTTTTTTGTTGTTGTTGTTGCAGTACTGGGGATTGAACTCAGGAGCATTCTACCTCTGAGCTATACCCCCAGCCCTATTTTTTATTCTTTATTTTGAGACAGGGTCTCACTAAGCTGTGGAGGGCCTCACTAGGTAGCTGAGGCTGGCCGCGAACTCCTATCCTCCAGTCTCAGCCTCCCAAATGCTGGGATTACAAGCGTGCACCACCACGCCCTGCTATAAGAGATCTTCTAAAATATTTTACAATACCATTCGCACATCTCTCATGCCAATGTCAAAATACCCAGGCACTTAGCTCAGTAGTATCTTAAATACTGTTGCTTACTGCCAGGCTGCTATAAATTGTAAATATAAAATTATGATTTAGAAAGCATCTGTTATAATACACTCAAGACTCCACGTCATCCTATAAATATTTGATTTTCACCTTAAATCATTTATGTCTCTGTCAGGGGTCATTTTACTAGTTTCATATGAATAATTAAAGGCATAATTAGGGAACTGTACAATCTGAAACATTAATCTCATTTTTCAATTTATAGAATTTCTCACCAGAGCACACAGCATGCTACATGCACATCTACCCCTTTCCAAAAACACATTCTGGGCTTTTTTGTTTGTTTCCATGTAAAACTGGGGAGAGAGGGCTTTGCCAGCCACCAAATAACAATTTTCTAGTGACCACTGATAACCGGAGGGAGCAAAGGTAGCTAGTACACGATACCCAAGGTCTCAGGAGCGAGAACTCAAGACAGGACTGGCAGTTCAGTGCCACTTACAACTGTGACCTGGGCAGGGACCCCCTCTGCAGTGCAGTGGTTTCCATCCCTGTTCAAGTGGTGTTAACAACATGCCTTCTTGACCAGGCTGCTTCCACACCTGAAGGAAGCCACACCCTACAACACAGCACCAGGAAGCAGGCCAGCACACACCCGATGGGAGTTATTGTCTATTGTTTCTAGAATTGAGGTTGGAACTCTCATACAACACCGAAGGGCGGCCACATTTTATTTTCAGACAGCAGCACAGTCTTATGAGAAAATAGAACGTGTGATCAGGCAGAGACAACAGGAGGGCCACATGTGGCCCAAATACTTCCTGGGAGGAGATCTCAAGGAGCCAGTAGGTACACTGAATTCATGAATACACAGATTTAAAAAAAAAATTTCTTTTTTTTTTTTTTTTTTTTACAGTACTGGGGATTGAACTCAGGGGCATTCTACCTTCAAGCTACACCCCCAGCCCTATTTTTTATTCTTTATTTTGAATCCGAGTCTCACTAAGTTGCGGAGTGCCTCACTAGGTAGCTGAGGCTAGCCATGAAGCCGGATCCTCCAGTCTCAGCTTCCCAAATGCTGGGATTACAAGCATGCGCCACCACGCCTGGCTACTAAAAAACACAAAAGCTCAGCCTGGTATTCATATAACTTCCACTTTAACCTGATATTACTTAACAGCCCCCTTTCTCCAAAAGAATATTGAACTAGAATATAATACATGAGAAACTTTGACTTATTTTTATAGACTGTAGACATTTTTATATTCATAAAACATTTTAAAATTATATTAATATGTAAGGTTTTATTTAATTTTATTAGATATGTTTTTTTCAGGAATTTACAACCCATCAATAGGTAATTGGTACTCTCAGATACAACAGCCATCAGGACAATATAAAGGACCTGAAATATGACTTTATTTTAGTTTTCTTTAGTATCTTGATATATATTTTAACAATATATCTATTCATGTCAAATAGCACTTATTTTTCCATTTATGGAGTTGAGAAAGTTTTCCTGTAAAATCAGCTCATTTAATTGAAATACAGTAATCAGATAAATAGTACATATATTTACAAGAATAATAGACATACATTTTTTAAACAAGAACAGTATCAGCTGAACAAAGATATGCAAAAATATAAAACAGCCCCAAATTGGAAAACATTGTTACACCTGGAATGTTTGAAACCCTAGTCCTCCATGTAATGACATTAGGAGGGGCTTGTGTAAGGTCGTTAGGACAGGAGGGTGGAGTCCATGTGAATGGGCTTAGTGCTATTAAAACAGGGGCCTCAGACAGACCCTTCAGCCCTTCCACCACATGACCATACAGGGAGAAGGTCCCCACCCCACACTGAATATCCCTGTGTCTTGACCTGGGACATATCTCCTGCAGGGGAGTGAGCAAAGTTTGCTATGTAAGCCACTGAGCTTCTGGTATTTTGCTCTAGAGTCCTGACGTCCTGACGTGACCAGGATGGAAAGGGCAGGAGGAGAAAGAGGAAATGGACAGCTGATTGGACCCTCTAGAACTGGCCTTTCTGGTAGATAAATGGCTAACACGGATTATAGTGAAATAAAAATAAAACGATGGAGAAAGTGAAGGACCTGGAGGCTTCAAATTCAGGGTTTGTTAACCCAGAGGTCAGAGGTCAACAGCAGTGGCTACCTGCAGGATCTGTGCTGTCCAGGCAGGAGAAGTCTGCATCACAAGCCAGTGGACTCTCGAGGCGGCAAGTCTGAATTTGAATCACAGATCTGCCACTGCCCATTTTTGAGAAAGTCACTCCAATTCTTGGTACCTGGGCTCCTATTCTGCAAAACTAGAGCAAAATAGCAACTACTTGCCAGGTGTAGTGGTGCATGCCTGTAATCCTAGTACTTGAGAAGCTGAGACAGGAGGATAGCAGGTTCGAGGAGAGCCTCAGCAAGTAGTGAGGCTCTCATCAACCTAGCGAGACTGTTTCCAAATAAGAAATAAAATCAGGCTGTTGGGCCGAGGGTGTAGCTCGAAGGTAGAATGCCTCTGAGCTCAATCCCCAGTACCAGACACACACACACACACAAAGCAACTACTTCACAGGCCTTTAAAGAGGATCACCAAGGTTGACACACAAAGAATGAGCAAGACAGCAGGGCATAAAGTCGGCACGATGTAAGTGCTGTTTATGAAGGTGACTAACAATGTGGCAACCGGGTCCAAGGCTTTCCACGGTCGCCCATGTCTGGGCCGCAGAGATGTAAGGCTGTGCACAGGGCCGGGGCGGGGAGGGAGTCTGGCCACACCTTGAATAAAGAACTTGTTTTTTGCTTTCTCCATTACCTGGTATTCATGGCAGTCTGTGCAGGGCATCCAGCAAGCTTATAAATTAAGTTCAACGTGTGTGCAGGGCTAAAGAAAATGTTCATGCCGAAATCTATGTAAGCAGCGCTTGGTGCTAACTGTTAAACAGAAACGGACGGGAGAAAAACCAGCCGCCTGTGATCTTACCTGCTGCCCCCTTTCAACACTGTAAGGTTAGAAAAGCCTACCATGATCGCATGTCAACAGCAGGAGCCCCAGACTACCTCCCACCATACTTCTAAAAGGGAAAGGAGAGTGTCCAGAAGTTAGGACAGCTGGATTGAGTTCCAGCCTCTCGCTAACTTCCCTATGGCCACTGGCAATCTGATTTTTCAAATATTCAGCAAATATTTACTGAATAATTACTAGAGAAGAATAGGTAAGTAAATAAGACACAGCTCCTGCCTCATGGAACTTCTGGTCAGTGGGAAAGACAGGCCCAAGAACTAAACAGATAATAGAAACAAAGGTCCAAATCAGGTGACTGGTACCAAGTGAGCATCCAGCACATGCAAGAGAAGGGGAGGGAGAGACAAGGCCTGATGGGAAGTCCCTGAGGGAAGAGCTGGAGAGAGGGGAGCACATCAAGGGAGAGGCAGCTCATGCAAAGGTCCTGTGGTAGTGTAAATGAGTCAGAGGCTCATTCCTTGATTAGACCAGAGGCAAAGGAATGAAGCAGAGACAGTGAGCAATCTGTCTTTGTCCCCAGAGTAAGGGGAAGCCCTAGATATGGATGACAGAGAGAAAAAGGAAGAATATGGGAGAAATGAACAAATTAGGGAATGGAATGGATTCTTCTGGCTACTCTATGGAGAAGACCCAGGAGGAAAGCAACACTGGTCCGAAGAAACACAAGTCAGGAGTTTCCTTCAGTGATTCAGAGAAGAGACACTGGACATGTTGCCATGGAAATGCCTCCAAGAGATGATATCTAGGAGATAAAAAGCCATGGGACTGCACCGGGGCTCAGTCAACTCCCTGCTAAGATGGAGCATGATGAGCAAGATAGACTTGGAGACCCTTGAGCCACTTAAGACAGATGGGCGTCGGGCAGAGGATTCTGCACTGTGGAAAAGGGGGCTTCAAACATGACCCGCAAAGCTCTGGGCAACTGGTTAATCAGTTTCCATCATCACAGAAACTCACTCCTGAAGGGGGACTGTGGCTCTGGGGATAACCAAAAGGAAATGGAGCTTAGCACACGAGAAACAGAGCTTGCAGTGAATCTCACCAAAGAGAGGACCAGGGAAATGGTTCTCAACTGAATCCCAGGATTCAGTAAAGAGAGAATAATAAGAAGGAAAAAAGAAGAAGAACTTGGGTCTTTGGAATGTGATGGTTTACTAAACAAAAAGCTGAAGTGCACTTACCAGTGCCTCAAAGAAGAGATTTAAAAAAATTAATCTTAAATTTTCTCTCCTGGGATACCTTAGGCTAACCAGATATCCCAGGCTATTACAAACACAGGGTTGGGCACACCCAATATAAATGATGCTAAGTACAGAGAAGTTCCCAAACACCAGTTTATTTCCCTGACCTTCCACTTTTTATCAGAAAGTCTGGCAGCCTCTTAAGTAAGTACAAAGACCAATCTTTAGTGACACAAACAAAAGTCAGAGATAAAAAAAAAAAAAAAAAAAAAAA
>PVLC010002703.1:30117-109599 GCA_004027655.1 Graphiurus murinus | reverse complement strand
GCTTGTAATCCCAGCATTTGGGAGGCTGAGACCGGAGGATCCGGGTTCGCGGCCAGCCTCAGCTACCTAGTGAGGCACTCCGCAACTTAGTGAGACTTGGTTTCAAAATAAAGAATAAAAAATAGGGCTGGGGGCGTAGCTCGGAGGTAGAAGGCCCCTGAGTTCAATCCCCAGTACCGCAAAAAAAAAAAAAAAAAAACAGGGGACAGGGTGAAATGAATTAGGATTCAAGCACCTTAGAGAGTCTTGCAGGGGCATTTGCTATAAATATGCATATTTACTTCTACTTACAAATGTCTTGGGAGAACCTGACAGTATTTATGTATACAAAAGGAAAATGTGATACAGGTTTTGTTGAAAATTTGGTTTAAGAAAATTTGCTTCATTTTTCTCATTAGTAAACAAAGTTTACACAGCTTAAAGAGTTAAATTTTAAATGTAACTTGCCACATTAAGATCAGAAAAATAAAATAGAACATAGAACTTTGTAAATATTAATTGAGAATATAAGTTATTTATAGCTGTGATAACTACTATTTTGGATACAAGGTGTTTTGAAGATGAATAAGAGACTTTCTTTCTAAAGACCTTTCTTATCAATGCAATTGTATTGTGGGTACAAGATGACAAAAAACTCTTTAAGCCTACCTTTTTTACCACATTCCAAACACTTAACACATTTCAGAGTACTTAATAGTAGAAAAATAATAAATAGTGATCTAGAGAAGAAATAAACGTTCTTTGAAGGAAAATAAACCTTTTGAAATATACAGAATTCCATCAACTATGTTATTTGGTGGAGTTCCTTAACAGCAACAATAAAATGTGTGAAGGAGAATGCTTTGTTATTTTAAGTCACAATCTGCTGAAGTATTCTGTTGTGTGATAAGATCTCATTAGGATCTTACTAAAAATGAAATTTTATCATATTGTATATCCTCCTCTAGAAAAACCTATAAAATATTCCATGGAATTGGCTGAAGCCTCAGCCATAGTGTCCTCTTTTTAGATGTAGAGTAAGGATCTACCTACAGTTTTATCTCAAACAAACCAGTGCAGTTATTTTACAAGGTCTCATTTGACTTATTGATTAAACCAGCTTCATTCATAGGGACTTCAGGGTTTACACTAAACAAGGCTGTCTAGAACATTTGCAGCAAATTCATACAACAGATGTCTGTTGCATGCCAAACAATGCTGTCTTACTCTTAACAAACATTGCATGATTCTGTATCAGTTCCAAAGTCCAATGGCTTAAGAACTGTATTGTCTCTCACATGGTTCTGTGATTTCCTAAAGGGCTTCACCTAAAGTTGGGGTGGGGGTCTTATTGTAGGTCTTTCATGAGGTTGCAAATAGATAGCAGCTGAGGATGGGGTCATCTGGAGGCTCCACTGGACATCCAAGGTGGCTCCCTCACGAATGGCAGAGCTCCTCAGCTTTGTCCCATGTGGCCCTTCTCCCCACCACAGTGTCCTGGACTTTTCAGAAGATGTCTCATGACACTGCGAGAAAGGAAAGGGAAACTGCCAGTTTATTTAAGAGGTAGGGCTAGAATTGGCTTGACATCATTTCTGCTCTATTCTCTTGGTCAGACTAATCACAGGCCAATCTAAAAGGGATGATGGGAGCTCCCGGGGGGACCCTAGTGCTGACTAGCACCTGTGCACGCTGTGGAGACCAGGCTGGGGTGCAGGATGGTGGCCAGTCTGTGGATGGGAGACAGGGAACCCTACATGGATGAGAACTTCATCTCCAAAGCCTTTGTCACCATGGGGGAGACCGTGATAAGTGTTAAGATTATCCGAAACCGCCTCACCGGGATCCTAGCTGGCTACTGCTTTGTAGAATTTGCAGATTTGGCCACAGCTGAGAAGTGTTTGCATAAAATTAATGGGAAGCCCCTTCCAGGAGCCACACCTGCAAAACGTTTTGAACTGAACTATGCCACTTATGGGAAACAGCCAGATAATAGTCCTGAGTACTCCCTGTTTGTGGGGGACCTAACCCCAGACGTTGATGATGGCATGCTATATGAATTCTTCGTCAAAGTGTACCCCTCCTGTGGGGAAGGCAAGGTGGTTTTGGACCAGACAGGCATGTCTAAAAGCCATGTAAAGCCAGTGGAATATAACCAGATGTACAGTTACAGCTACAGCTAGTATTATCAGCAGTACCAGAACTACTATGCCCAGTGGGGCTAAGACCAGAACACAGGCAGTTACAGCTACAGCTACCCTCAGTATGGCCACATGCAGAGCACCATGCAGACTTATGAAGAAGTTGGGGATGATGTGTTGGAACACCCCATGCCACAGCTGGATGTGACAGAAGCCAACAAGGAGCTCATGGAACAGAGCGAGGAGTTGTATGACGCGCTGATGGACTGTCACTGGCAGCCCCTGGACATTGTGTCTTCAGAGATCCCTGCCATGATGTAGCCAGAGCTAAGGACAAGCCAGGACAACTATGTGACAGATGGACTTTTTCTAGTGAAAGCTTGTTTTTTTTTTTTTTTTTAAATGATTTATAAAGTTTTAATACTTTCCTGAAATTTAAAAAAAATTAAAAAATAAAAGGGATGATGAACTCTACTTCTAATGAAGGAGTAGCATAAAGTACATGGGAAGGGAAGCATATGACAGTAGTTATGTCAGAAGAAAAGCTTCCACGGGTACTGAATACAAAGATGAAGTCATCATTGCCTCTCTGGGGAAGCTTATAGATTCTCTGAATTTCTCTGAATAGGGAGAATCATCACAATTTAGTGCTTTCTTATTCAAATGTTGTAACATTGTTTCTTTTCTTCAGGTACCTTGAACATAGCCTGCATTGTCTCAAAAATTGTCTCTGATTTCTTAATTAACAGGTTAAGGAGTTCAATTTCCGAGCTAAATGTATCTACACAGCAGTGATGGTAAGAAGAGTAATTCTGGCCCAAGGAGATAATAAAGTTGACGACAGAGACTACTATGGTAATAAGCGATTGGAATTGGCAGGACAGGTGACTTAACTATTTTATGTCAAAAATTTATTTTTTTTAATATAAATTAGTTTGGTATTCACTTTAGGAGGAAGAAACATTTGAGTGGAATATAGGTTGCATATGTTTAAAGTATAAACTTTTCATATATGATTTACTGTGTCTTAAACTTAAGAATTTCTTAAACTATGAACAATCTACATTAATTTTTAAATATGCTGATAGCCTGTTACTTGTACTGTATCTTTTGATGAGTTGTTTACTCTAATTCCCTGTAATAATTGGAAGTAAAATATGACTATAATTAATATTATTTAATTAACAAATATTTATTTGACATCTGATATGTTCCTGGAGTACTCCTAGGTGTTGGGTGTACAAGGGGAGAATAAGACAAACATCCCTTTTTCCTTAGTCTTTATATTCCAGTGGGGGAGGGAGGGAGAGAGAGAGAGAGAGTAAATAAGTAAACCACCCCTTAGCTCTTTTAGAGACATGATAGAAGAGTAGGCTGGTGAGGATATCTATAATCTCACTGTAAGTCTTTGCTTATAAGTGCTTATTTTGAAAGTTTTTATACCCTTTCACTGGATAGCACGTGTCTGAAAATCTTTGAAACTTCATGTTTCAGCATTTCAATCACAAATTACCTTTGAATCAGAGAGCTAGAATAGAGACCTGGCAGCTATTGACGTATTTTCTTTTTCCTTTGGTTTTTAAGAAGTACCTTTGTGTGACTGACTTTGTTGTTACCTTGCTCAGGATTTACTAAGTTCTTATATCTACAAATTTATCTTTCACCAAATGTGAGAAATTTCCAGGCTTCATTCAAATCTTTTTTTCATACTATTTTTTTCTCCTTCTTACTCTTATTTATACTATTAAACTTTTTGGTACAGAGGTGTTACTAATTAAAAATATTTTTTATCTTCAGATTATATGATTCCTATAGATCTCTTTTCAAGTGCATTCACTCTTTTTTATGTCTTACCCAATATGTTATAATCATCCAGCTAATTATTTTGTCTAGGTATTTTTATTTTTCAATTCTAGAAATTCCATTTGAATATTTTTTCATAGTTTGTTTCTTTACTGAGATTTCTGGTTTGTTTATCACAACCATACTTTTATTTACCTCCTTCAATTTTAGTATCTACTTTAAAATCATTGCCCACTGATTCTATTATCATTTTGGGGTCAGTCATTTAATTAGCTTTTCTCTTGAGTATGGCTTGCATTTTCTCTTTTTTTATTTTTTTTTTGGTACAGGGGATTGAACTCAGGGGCATTCTACCTCCGAGCTATACCCCCAGCCCTAGTTTTTATTCTTTATTTTGAAACCGAGTCTCACTAAGTTGCGGAAGGCCTCACTAGGTAGCTGAGGCTGGCCACGAACCCGGATCCTCCGGTCTCAGCCTCCCGAATGCTGGGATTACAAGCGTGCACCACCACGCCCGGCTGGCTTACATTTTTCTATTTCTCCTTAGGTCCAGTATCTTGGATTGTATCTCGATAGAGCACTGGGGTGTTGGTATGGGGAAGGTATTACTTTTGTTAGGGAGGATCTGCTTGGAAAAATGATAAATTTTTAGCCAGACCCTCACACATCCAAGCTGATATTTGAAAGCCAACTTCACTCAACCTAAGAAACTGAATTCCAGCAAGAAACACAAGCAGGTGTACATCTCCAAGGCCAGAATGAGTTTAGGGACTGAAGAGACTCAAAGAGGGCCGGTGTGGTGGGAAAGAGTGAGGTATGATACGAGATGACCTAGGCAGAAGCTGGATTATCTAGAGCCCTGCAGGCCACAGAATGGGGCTTGGACTTAATTTTACATGGAGTAGAAAAACACTGGGGGGTTTAATCAGAGAAGTGACGTGATACTAGCTTTAGTTTGGAAAGATCTGACTTGGAGACAACAAGCCAAGAGTGGACAAGCTAGGAGGTAGTGGCAATATTCCAGATGAGAGATGATGGCACTGGCATAACAGCAAACACTACTATAACCAAAGTTAAGAACTAGAATTCAGAAGTTATAGAGGAATAGTATCTGGACTGTGGGCAAGGTCTGTTTGGTTAAAGGGTGATGCTCAGCAGGTTTTGACCCTGTGCAAGGATCTGCAGTATCCCCACTGCCACCTATCCAGATTTTTACTTATTTTTAGTTGGAAGGGGGAAAAAAATGCTCTTAAATAAGTCCTTGAAAAACAACATTGATTATCTAGAGGAATAAGGAATGGCATCAGGAGAGGGGAAAGAGAGACTATCCTGTTGCTTAAGAAATCAGAATTAAAAAGAAGGTTCCCATGTGCAAGAAAACATAGCTTTATAAACAATGTAAAGACAAAAGCATTGTGTTTGCAAAAATGTGTAAAAACAATAGCTGCTAATTTCACACCCCATGGGATGAGGGAATATAAATGTGCTCCAGCTTTAGATAACAGAGTTGTCTCCACTGGCCCAGCAGGTTCACAGAGCTTTCCCTCAGTCTTCCTGCCACCAGAGGGTTGGCAGGCCAGCCGCCAGTAGAGGTGTTAGCAAAACCTACCGATTTCAGGCTTAATCTCTTCACCTACCTTTTCTTTTTCGGTAATGTGTTCATTATTTGCTGCACATTACTCTATTCTTTGTCTGCAAATTTTTTGTTTCGAATGCAGCTTGCTTTGTATGGGTGAGATATGGAATGGCACCAAAATCCGGCACCCTGGAAAGCCAGGGATTTCCACCCTGTGACAAAAGAATGCCGTCTTGACTTCAGAGATTGCCTAATCCCAGCTGTTCTGATAATGTAATTAAGGCTGCCTAATGTCTTTAATTTTGCAACCAGTTTGTGTGAAAAGGAGAATTTGGCACTCTGAAGGCTTAAACACTAAATAGCAATCTCAAGGCGCCTAATTAGAATTCTCTGACATTAAGCTAATTGGTGAAACTGTATTTCAGCAGCTTAACTTCTTTATTAATTTTTTTAGCATTTTCATTGAAAATCAATTGATGAGCTGTCAGCATTTTTTCCTTAAATATGATTTGCTCAGTGGTGCTCCTGTCTTAAGCAGGCAGAAAGGCCTCAAACTAGCAATGAAAAGTATTGAATATTATCACCAGCATTCCATCCCTTTTAATCATTTTACTCTTGACCTAAATAATGTGGTTTATTGTGTGACTTGGCCTTGCAGTTTTCCACTACTCTGGTAACTGGACATTATTTCTCTTAAATTGAAAATTGGAGAGTGGAGAAATGTATTAATGAGGCAGTTTTTGTGTTGACTGTACCCTTACTTCTTACTTGTTTGGTACCAGGGACATTTCCTTGTGTTTGAATCAGGAGGCTGCAACAAATTCAGCTGGGATCCAAAAAAACTTTGTCATAATTTGAGACAAAAGTGTCTAAGTGTAGGGGACTAATTAAAAGAGAACCGAGCTTTTGTGGTTTAGGTTAAGGGCATTTGATTCTGTTCAGGATGCTTATTCAAGTTCCTTTTGCCAGGAAGTGGCTGAAATGGGCTTCTCATCCCCTCTCGCCCCTCTGCACCTGCTTCCATTCCTATATTCTTTCTTTCCATGAGTGAGACTGCTGGGTCTTACTGTAAGAAAGGATTAAGCTCTCAGAAGAGGAAGTTTTCTTTTTAGAACATTGCTTACAGTAAATTCAAGTCCAAGATTCCAGCTCCCCTATCCTCAAAGTTGATTTTAGTACAAAAGTAGAAGGAGATGTCTAATTTAAGGGGAGAAAGCCTAAAATTCAATCCCACTTAGGAAATTCTTTTTTCAGTACTGACTAGAGAAGAAGACTTATTTGCTTTGAATATCTTTCTCATTAAAAATTTTTTAAAAATACTATCCATTATAAACATTCAAAAAGATAGTCACTCTGGAATTTAGCAAATCTTTAACTTAAATTTCACCGAATCTCTGAATCCCTACTTAAGTAAATAATGAGTGTAAATATAATGCCCACATAGTAATTGTTTTTTGTTAACTCACAAATATATTGATTTTTTAATCTACAAAGAAAAAGATATTTACAAAAAGGTGAAAAAGCCTAGTACAGCTAATTTTGCATGGGGATTTAGTATTTGTAATCTGTTATATTTATTATTGAAAAAGTATACCTGCTTTTCATTTGTAGTATGCCACTTACTTAGTTTTTCCTCTTTGTGAACTTTATGTAACTGCTGTTCTAGTTGTCTGCTGCTGTGTTACATGTTATCCCAAAGAAGTGGCTTAAAACAGCCATTCCTTAGACCTCCCAGTTTTTCAGGTTAGGCATTCAGGCAGGACTTGGTGATTTGAATTTTCTGTTTCATGTCGTTGTATTGAAGGCCGGTTGGTAGTATTCTTCTGGAGGATGGTAGGGAGGACTTGACTCTTCCAGTGTTGTAGCATTGGGGGGGCTCAGCTCCCCCAAGAGTGAGTGGTTTCCATTAACAAGACAAGAACAGCATGGCCTTGGTGCCTTGACTTAAAAGTTGTAACTGTCACTCCTGCTTATTCTATGGATCAAAATAGTCACAAACCCCTGCCCCGATGGGGGCTGTGGGGGACATGGGTAATGTGTATGTAGTCCAGAAGATAGCCATATTAGGGCAAAGTTTATATACAGAATTCAGGATTTTCTCCCTGTGGTTCTTCCATTTCTAAGAATTCTCCTTTACTTTCCAGATACTTAGATCCAGTAGCTCCAATCTTTTTCCTCTGGTTCTTTGTCTCTGAGTTTTAGCTTCCTATTGTGGCTTGGACCCTTTGGACCTTTTTTTTTTTTTTTTTTTTTAACAGTACTGGAGATTGAACCTAGGGGTGTTCTACTTGCGAGCTGCACCCCATCCCTATTTTTTATTCTTTATTTTGAAACAGGGTCTCACTAAGTTGTGGAGGGCCTTACTAAGTAGCTGAGGCAGACCACAAACCTGCATGTCTCCCAACCACTGGGATTACCAGCATGGGCCACCATGTCCAGCTGGCTTGGACCCTTCTTACAACTTGGCTTGCCTTTAGGTAAAAGCCTTAAAAAGGAGAAATACAGTTAGGACTGCTTACCTTCTAATTTTTGCCTACTAATGCCTTTGAAGAGTTTTTAAATATTTTGTCCAGACTTTATAATTACTATCTGCAGGTAAGTCCATCTGTTAGGAGCTACTCACAGTTCTGGAAACAGAACCATCTTAGACTGTTTTCATGACATCCTATTTCATCCCATTCCATGACCACATTGTTTCAAATATATCACTGTTGCTTAATAACATTTAATATTTATGTAATTTTAACATGAAAATAAAAATGTTACATATATGTAAGTTCTGAAGGGTACAAATAAAATGAGCAATCTCCAAACCACCACATAACATAAGGATAATAGTCAAGTCTAATTCTAATTACATATTACCTATTCCTCTTCTCTTCCTCCCACTCTCCTAAATATTTGTGTTTATTATTTTAACTTATCACATTATTTAAAGGTTTTAAATTTAAAAATAAAAAATTGTATTACAATATCAATTTTGCATACTTTTGGACTTTATAAAATTAGGTTCATCTTATAATTTTTCTACAACTTTTTCTTCACTCAACATTTTTAAAGATTTATCTGTAATGTGGAATATCACTATCATTCATTTTTATTTTTTTATTATATTCAATTGTATGAAGAAATGTTATATGGTAAATACTACTTTGTCCATTCTACTGATCAAGAACTTTGTATAGTTCTCTTTCTTAAAAATACTAACATTATTATTTGTATCTCCTGGTTTCTGATGTTTGAGTTTCTGCAAAGAGGCTTGCCTTGTCAGAGTCAAGTGAAACCCTCAACTGAACTGGAGAATGTCAAAGTAGCTTCTCAAGTATTTGTGCTTTGCATCGTATATGAGTTCCTAATGCTACATACATCCTAATGCTAATGATACATCCCTGACTTAGTATCAAATTTTAAAATTTCTGCCTATCTTATGAGTGCAAAATGATGTCTCCTAATGGTCTTAATGTGCATACTCTATACTACATTGCTAATAAACTTGAGCCCTTTCCTGTGCTTACTGACTGTCCTGTTCTCTCTTCTTTGAAATCCTTTTAGATTGTTTGCATTTTCCTTATTGGTTTCAAAGAGATTTTTTGTATTTTATTTTAATTTTTTTTTATTTATTTATTTTTTGCGGTACTGGGGATTGAACTCAGGGGCATTCTACCTCCGAGCTATACCCCCAGCCCTATTTTTTATTCTTTATTTTGAAACAGGGTTTCCCTAAGTTGCGGAGTGTCTCACTAGGTAGCTGAGGCTGGCCGCGAACCCGGATCCTCCAGTCTCAGCCTCCCGAATGCTGGGATTACAAGCGTGCGCCACCACGCCTGGCTTTTGTTTTTTATATTTTAGATCCTAACTTTTTATCAATTATATGTTTTATAGGTATCTTCTCCAAATCTAAATTCATTCTCTCTCTCCCCCCCCCCTCTTTTTAGCTTTATGGTATCTTTTATTGTCCACAAGTTTATGGTCAGCTTCTTTAACCCTGAGGACAGCTTCAGCAGTGTTGCACTTACCCTAGCCACCCAGGACTTTGCTAGGCAGGAGGGGTTCCTGGCCCTTTCCCAGCCACTTACAGGTTTTGCTTCCTATTAAGTGCAGGGAAGCAGAGTGAGCTGCCTGTGTTCCAACAATGGGTCTTCCATACTCTAGCCTTCCCTGCGCACACCATGGGAAAGACTTGTGAGTGAGTGTGGACTCCTCTTCTGTCTGGGGGTCTACACTCTCATTGCAGCCCAATGTTGGCCTTTAACATTTAGCTCCTTTCTTCTTTCATGGTATTTGTATCCTTGCTTTCCTATAAAGCTTTCCCATCTAACTGTGCCTTCCTAATAAAATAGTTTAATTGCACTGTTTTTTTTTTTAATGTTACATAAAAGGAATCACATCATATATATTCTTTTGTGTCTGATTTCTTTCACTCAGTATCATGTTTTTAAGATCCAGCCATGGTTTATGGTCAGTTCATTGTTGCTGTTTATTTTTGCTTGTTAATGTTTCATTTAGTGAATATGCTGCAGTTTGTCTAACTAAATATTATTTGTATGGTTCATTTTTAGCTGTTACAAATGCTACTACAAATAAGTCCTATATGTGTACTAAAGCAATTAAATACAAATTTCTGTAGAACCCCGATTCTTAAAGTGTCCCCTCCCATAGTATCTTGGGCTATTCCAGGAAACTTGTTAGAAAGGCAAATTACCAGGCTCTACCCTAGACCTCCTGAATCAGAAACTCTAAGAACGGGGCCAGCAATTTGTGTTGTAACAGTCCTCAGGGTGATTACTGCCCCTGCTAAAGATTGACAACTACTGCTATAGGGAACACACCTAGGAAAGGAACTGCTGGGGCGGAAGGGATGGATCGATGATAGCAAACTGCTTTCTAAGTGGTTGACCAATTTGCATTTTTACCAGTGATACAGGAAAATTCAAATGGCATACATCTTTAGTGTTGTCAGTTTTTTATTGATAATGCCCCCTCCTTTGGTTTTAATGTCTTTATTTGTAAAGTTAAAAAATTAGGTAACTGGTCAATCAACTCTATAATTCTGGGAGTGATTGGTCTAAATTAAGTGTCTTCAAGTTCATTCAAGTTCAGGGATGATGTTAACATCTTCAATGCCTAGCATAGTGTTAAGCACATGGAAAATTATGTGCATATCTATCAAATTGACTTTAAATAATTTTTTCAGTTTTAAGTTTTAAACTTATTTTTTAAGGCTTATTAAGCTAGCCCTGTAAAAGGGCTGAAGGTATAATTCATTTTAGAGCGTTTGCCCAGTATGTGCAAGTCCCAGGGTTCAATCCCCAGCACCACATACACACATTATTAAAAAAAAGCTTTTGAAAGATCACCATAACTACTATATACTTCATACTTTTTTCTTTCTTTCTTTCCTTTTTTTTAGCTTTTATCTCTCCTTTTTGAAGATTTGTTCAAAAAATTCAATTCTGAAATGAAGAAGATTGCTGACCAGGTGATTCCTAAACAAAGAGCAGCCCAGTTTGATGTCGTGAAACACATGCGCCAAGACCAGATTACCAATGGCATGGTGAATGCCATTTCCACTGTAAGTCTGCAGTTATTCTTTTGGAATTTTGCAATTTGTGAGTCTGTTCAGTGGAATGGAAATGTAAGACTCTGATAATGCAAGTGTTTGTGTATGTGTAGATAGATAGATCTATACAAATAGATCTATATAGATATATACATACCTGGGTTATATACCTATGTTATATATGTATTTAAAGGAATGTACAAATCACAAATCTGCTTTGAAAAATACTCTAAAATTTAAACATTGTCAGTAGGACTTTTGTTACTGTGGTAACCCCCCTTAGCCACAGTTTTGCTCTCCATGGATTTATTTATTCACCTTCAACTGCAGTCTGAAATTATTAAATGGAGAAGCCAGGCATGGTGGTGTATGCCCATAATTTGATGACTTGGGAGACTGAGACAGGAGGATGGCAGGTTTGAGGTCAGTGTGCAGTAACTTAGTGAGAGCCTGTTTCAAAATAAAACATAAAATAGGGCTAGGGGTATAACTCAGAAGTAGAATGCCCTTGGATTCAATCCCCAGTACCCCCCACACAAATAAATAAATTAATTAACAAGTAAATAAATAAATAGAAAAACCTCAGAAATAAACAATTCATACATTTTAAATAACGTTTATGATAGTATATTATAATTTTATTTATTACTATTGTTGTTGACCTCTTACAGTGTCTAATTTGTAAGTTAAACCTTATCATTGGTATGTGTGTAGAGAAAAAAGTAGGATGGATGGGGTCCTGTGCTTTTCACAGTTTTACACATGCACTGGGGTCCTTGGAATGTATCTCCTATGGGTAAGGAAGGACTACTGTGTGATTCTCTTGCTGAATTAGAATTCCTGTTGGATGAGGCAGTAAGAAAATAGATACATAGAGGGGGAAAATCTTTTAGTTTAACTATTAATAGCCATTCTTTTAATGAATATTTTCCTCATTTTTTTCTGTACATATTTTAGGAAGATTTATTAGTTGCAACTCTTGTCCAAAACAATACAAAATATTCATTTCACAGTAGGTTTATATTCTTCAGGCCTATCAGCTGTTCCTCCCCTGAGTATTGAATTCAGTCTTTAGCAGCTGCTATGTATTCAGGGCCTCAGGCTATTCAGGAAAGGTTATCAGATAGTTTTTTGCTCTTTTTCTTAAAGCATAGCAACTGTAGGTCTATCTGATGAAATCTGGTCCCCATTTTAGATACCAGGCATATAATTTGTTTTATGGATGAGATCTTACCCAACAAAAGAATAGTGTAGTCCAACCTGTTAATTCCCATAATAATGAAAGCGCAAGTGCAGATCTGCTTCAGTGTTTGACTTTAGAAATTTACAGTGGGTCTGTGTGAACAGCCCTGTAGTGACAGCTACAGCTAAGTGGAGGTGCCCCCTGCCTGTTAAGGCACACTCAACTCCTGTGGCCCAACTTGTCTGAGGGTAGATCCCCGAGTATTTGAAGAAAAGCCTCCAAAGTGTACTTGAACACACTTCTGTTGGAATCGCTTCTCCTTGCTCCCTGACCCATGACTTTCAGGTCATAAGGGCTGTTCAGAGTAGTTCTTTTGCTCTCAAGTGACACTGTTTTACCTCCTTAATAGGAATGCTTATTAGAAAAATGAGTAGTAGGCCTGTGGCAGGTGTGCCCCAATCTGAAGGTGACTAGGAAAAGATCAACCTTTAAAATTCTGTGAGTGTTGCCGCTAGTAGAATGCTTTCACAAATTCCATTTTCTCTGCTTCTCCTTGATTTTTTCTCTTCTCTCCCTTTTGCAGTAAACCTGTAGAATACTAGAACAAACTCCTGTGGTGAGCATCTTGGCTTCACTCCCACCTACTTCCTGTTTGCCAACAGCTGCTGCCTTATTTTAGCTCTGTGCCAAATATTTATTTACTTTATTTACTCTTACTCTCTGGACATAAGTCAGTTTACTAGATTCTTTCTCATTCCAAGGATAAAAGGAGTTAACTGAATAAGCAATATCAGAAGTTAAGTTCTGAGATACATATGCTTGCTCTGTTTCTTTGCTTTGTAGTGAATAGAGTTTGTTCCTGGAATTTAGCTCTTTTCCACATTATCAAAAACTCAAGGTTCTGAAGTGAAAGGCCTTCACTATAATAAAGATAAAGCTTGTAGCCTAACGTGGTGGTACACTCTTGTAATCCCAGTACTTGGGAGGCTGAGACAGGAGGATCGCAGGTTCGTGGCTAGCCTCAGTTACTTAAGCCCTCCACAACTTAGAGAGACTCTGTTTCAAAATAAAGAATAAATGATAGGGGCGGAGATATAACTCAGAGGTAGAATACCCCTGGGTTCAATCCCCAGTACCACAAAAAATAAATAAATAAATATAAGATAAAGCTTTAATTTGTGAAGGAGCTCCTACAAAGTCACATATTTTAATACAAACAGATTACCTAATTTCTTTCTGAAAAAATAGCAATTTACTATGAAGATTTGTGAACTGGGATCCATAGTCAGATTTTGTGTTCATGGGCTTCTGTCCATTTTTCCCAAGGAAATGAAGAGCTACTGCAGATGCAATTTTTCTTTGGAGTCAGAAAAATAATTGAGCCAACCATTTTTTTGACATTTTCTTTTTTTTTTTTTTTTTTTTTTTTTTTTTTGCGGTACTGGGGATTGAACTCAGGGGCATTCTACCTCCGAGCTATACCCCCAGCCCTAGTTTTTATTCTTTATTTTGAAACAGGGTCTCACTAAGTTGTGGAGTGCCTCACTAGGTAGCTGAGGCTGGCCGCGAACCCGGATCCTCCGGTCTCAGCCTCCTGAATGCTGGGATTACAAGCGTGCGCCACCACACCCAGCTCAACATTTTCTATTTTCCATTTTCAGTGCATGGTTTTTCTACTGTTTATGTTACTGTGAATTTATATTTTGGGGAATATAATTTAATGTGTACAACTAATGCAACTATAAAATAATATATGTAATATAACATGTTACATTTAGTGCATAAGAGATAAAGCAAATTAGTGTTCAAGATTTATTTATATGAATCTATTTTACTATTGACATGGTAGCCACAGAGAATAGATAGTATTTCTTACATGAACATATACATATATAATTTTGGATTCTTCAGGCATTGATTTAGAAGCTACAGTTTATTCATTATCCCTAATAACTGCTATCAGAGTCATTTTTCTGTTGCTATATTTTCCTCTAATTAAGACCAACTTTGGAAGACATCCAAATAACAGTGTACTCCAACAAGAGATTATCTTTTTGAGCATCAAACTAGTTTTGCCTTTAATATGTGTAGAAATTGCTAGTGTTGGGTTATTTCTTCCAGTGGTGCTCTGGGGTTGACCTGGCTTGTTCAGCATGTGATGGGCTTCTCAGGTAACTGATCTGATGGATCAGGTTGATGTTAGACATGGTTCCTATTCATTATATTCCAAGAAAACTCCAGCAAGTGACCTCATAAGTTTCAACTTTAATTGTAACATTTTGATATCTAAATATATAGTGTGGCTTTAATATCATAAGTATGCAGGTCCTATATTGAATTTCTCAGAGTGATTGTTCATTATTAGACAACATAAGAAAGGACTGGTGGTAGTAGTCTTACATCTTTCATCTCTCTGCAGGGAAATTGGTCTCTAAAAAGATTTAAAATGGACCGCCAGGGTGTGACCCAAGTGCTGTCTCGCTTGTCATATATATCTGCACTGGGCATGATGACAAGAATCTCTTCCCAGTTTGAAAAAACAAGAAAAGTGAGTGGTCCTCGCTCCCTTCAGCCATCTCAGTGGGGAATGCTCTGTCCTTCGGACACTCCTGAAGGAGAGGTAAGGAACCTGCGGAGTCTGTGTGCAGGGACAGAGGTCCTATCTGTTGAGATACGGGACTGGGGGGCTGTGTTTCTGATCCCATTCTCCAGGCCCCATCTCCTTTTTTGATTACCACTTATCTGGAAGAAATATTGATGCAGCTTGCCAGGACTATATTATTCCAAAGCAGTGCCACCAAAAGCATTTGATTCGGTATTTGCCTAAGGAGATCCCTGATCCACACTTCTCTTGCTCATTTTTGTCTATCCCAGGAGTCAAACCATGCAGTGGTGGGGAAGGGGGGATCCGAATGTGAGGGACAGTTGGTAGACCCATCGCCTTTGGTCCTCACAAGGAGCTCTTCTTGAGCAGACTCAGTTAGAGGACATCATAGAGTCCTTTGTAGATAGCTGGGAGCTCTCCAAGTAGATCCTGACTCACATAGGAAGCACAAGCCATTACACAAACACCAAACAAAGGGGTTTCCGTGGGTTTACTTCTGTAGCCCCCACCACTCCTATACGATGGCCCCTTTTCCTTTGTGTTACTGTTGTTGGTTTCACTTCTTTCGGTTCTTTCTAAATCATAAACTTCTAGAGGAAAAAAGGCTTCCTGTTGTACCTCAGGCTCCTAGCATCTACCCTCATTCAGAGTAAAGGCCCCACAAATATATGCTGGATGAATAAATAAGCTAATTTGTGACAAATAAAAGATGGAAGTTCCAAAGTATAGGAATCTGTTATGACATGAAAAAGATGGAAAATAGGAGTCCATGCAGATTTGTGATTTTTAGAAATTATTTTCCTAATTTATCTTAAACCACATGGATATTTACACTAAATTTATGAAGTTTTTTCATATTTGCATACCATATATATTGAGCTTTGAAGCACCAAATTTCTCAGACATTGCTTCGGCTAACTTTAATAAAGTAGCTACTACCTAGATGTGTTGGCACACGCCTATGTTCCCAATACTTGGGAGGCTGAGGCAGGAGGATCTCATGTTCGAGGACAGTCTCAGCAGTGTAGTGAGACTCTTAGCGATCTAGCAAGACCCTATTTCAAAACAAAAAATAAAAAAGGACCAGGATTATAGCTGGGAGGTAGAATGCCCCTGGTTTCAATCCTCAGTACCACTGGGGATTGAAATAAATAAAATAGTTACTTTGTTCATTACTATAGCAGATGGTTTTTAAGGATTGAAGACATGATCTTAATGTATGATATCTGGAGTGTTTTTTCCCTTTGCTATATTCTATCCTTATTGATACTTTTGTTTTAGATATTTTTGTTATATATATAAGTTGAAAAATACTTAATTTCCTTTTCATCATGAAATAATTTCAGACATACAAAAAGGTTGCAAAAATAATACAAAGATTTTCTACAACCCTTTGCCTAGATTCCCCAAAGTAAACATATTATGTAAGCAAAGCTGTTATCAACCTCATGAAATGAACACTGACAACAATCCTACGATCTGTGGGCCTTGTTCAGATTTCACCAGTTGTCCCCCCAATCTCTTTTTCTGATCCAGGTTCATATTGCTTTAGTCACCACGTTTTCTTAATCTCTTAGTCTGGAACAGTCTTTCTTTGCCTTTCGTGAGGAAACTTTATAGTTCTGGCCAATTATTTTGTACAGTGTCTCTCATTTCCAGCCAGAAGTTTTATATTTTTATGTAGCCACATCAGTGAGTGATTTCATACATTATCACTATGATGACTATGATGTTTCATTATCTGGAAATAATATTTTATATAATTTTTTTTTTGTTGTTGGACATTTATGATGTCATCATTACTTATCATTACAAATAGTACTGTGCTGAGCATTTCTGTGGCTAAATCTATTTTACATCCTTTCTTGTTACTTGAAGATAAATTTCTCTGGGTTAAAGGGTATGTACATTTTAAAGCCTTTTTGTTAACTGCCAAAGTGTCCTTTACAAGGTTATAGAGCTTTATTTTGCCACCAGCAAAATGGTGAGCTATTTTCAGACATAGACTATACTTTGTATTACTAACATTCATTCTTAGAAATGATTGTCTTATTTTTTTTTAGGCCTGTGGTTTGGTTAAAAACTTGGCCCTTATGACACATATCACGACCGATATGGAAGATGGCCCCATTGTTAAATTGGCCAGTAACCTGGGAGTAGAAGATGTGAATTTACTGTGTGGGGAAGAACTCTCTTACCCAAATGTGTTTCTTGTCTTTCTCAATGGTGAGTATGTTTTAGAAACATGTTCATTCTATACAACCTGTTAATAATGAGGAGGGAATTATCCTTGTATTTAAAGCACAAATACACATCTGGACCCAGGTGGACCTTAATTTAAAGGTAGAAAAATGAAGGCAGAAACAGTTATTCTACTGGATGGGTTGCCTAAGGTTCTGAGAGAACACGGCTGTCTTAGCAAGAGGGAGCACTGCAGAGTGGCTGCTTCCCACCCTCTTGCTACTGCAAGCATATCCACAGTGGAGTAAGGCATCTTTAAGAACAAGTTAAATATCTGAGTCATTCTGAACAAATAATCAGACCCACCTTTACAGTGAGCTGAATGTGTCTAGTCATCTGATCATTGATACATCAGCAACCTGTGGCAAGAAGTTGCCTTTTTCATGTATCTCTTCCCACCCCCTTCAAAGCCCTTCAGAGGCTGGGCAGCAGTGTGCCCCGTTCTATTTCTTTGTGGCTTGGTGGTCTGTGTATCTGCCTGATGTGTTTATCTTAGCTTGTGTGTCCCTTATCCTTCACTCTCCCATTCTAAAGCCATTATCCCTGTCCACTATGGGCTGGGGAATCCCAGAAGCCAATGGCAAATGAGCTCTTCCTCACCTTGGAATCCTCCTGCTAATCCGGGAGGGAGAGCAGTGTGTTCATTTCACAGATGATGATGATCATAAAAGCAATCACCGGCGCCAGGCAGGGTTCCCAGCACTTCATGTAGATCAACTCATTCGTCTTCACAGCCGCCCTGAGGAAGTGACGGAGCTGGTGTTCAGAGCCAGGTGCACTGGACCCTGAGCTCACGCTCACGCACGGCACCGTGCTGGCAGATGAGGACAGTGAAACCAACTTTTTCCACATTCCTCAGCCAGCGTGTGGCTTTCAGACCGCTCGTGACCACTCTCCGTGCCCCTTCCTTCAGCCTGTAGATGGGCCGTGTGTTGATAACAGTGTTTTCAAATGACTATTCAGTGCTCCTGAGTATTTTTCTTGGGTGTATGTTTTAACTCAGATTGGGTTTATTTCTTACTTCTGTCTTACCTATCCTTACTTCTTTTTGCATAGGTAACATTCTGGGTGTCATTCGAGACCATAAAAAGCTAGTGAATACATTTCGACTGATGCGAAGAGCAGGATATATCAACGAATTTGTTTCCATCTCAACAAACCTTACAGATCGATGTGTTTATATTTCCTCCGATGGGGGGAGGCTGTGCAGGTATATATTGCTAAACCATTTAATAGTCTCCATATGAAGTTTTTTAAAAATAGACTTGTTTTTATTTTTGAAGCTACTTTAACCTTTTTCATTGTTAAGATAAATTTAATTTGGCTAGCAAACACTTTAAATATTAACAGGAGATAAGATTAATGGGAGGTTCAAAGATTAATACAAGTCAGATTCTGCCCTCAGAAAGCTCAGTCTGTTGGGAGAGGCAGAAATAATTACTAATAGCAGTCAGCTATGCTAGTAATTACTGCTCGCCACCTTTTATTATTTTAATGGATGTACTTTATGTATAAGGCTTTAACACTTTTTTTTTTTTTTGGTGGTGGTGGTGGTACTGGGGATTGAGCCCAGGTGCATTCTACCTCCAAGCTATAATACCCCAGCCTATTTTTTATTCTTTATTTTAAAACAAGGTCTCACTAAGTTACAGAGGGCCTCACTAAGCAGCTGAGGCTGGCCGCGAACCCGGATCCTCCGGTCTCAGCCTCCCAAATGCTGGGATTATTAGCCTGTGCCACCATGCCCGGCTGGCTTTAACACATTGAACCCTATGAGGTTGAATTGTTATTTTTACTTAATAAGTGAGAAAACTGGGGTTCTGCAAGGCTAAGTAACTAGAGCTAGAGTGGTAAAGTCAGGTTTTACTGGGAAGTCTTTGGAAGCCATTTGACTTTACCTGCTATATTTATGCCCAGCATTTATGATTTTACCCACTCCATTCTCTTGCTACAAACTGAACTATAGTAGATTTAGTAAGATTCTGTTTCTTGGGTGTAGAGGGAAAGGAGAAAGGCAGGAGTAAAAATGTGGAGACATAAAATAATATTAGACCAGCGTTGGTTTCTCTGGTGGTATACCTGAGAGTGAATGGTATAGTTGCGTTGAAATCCTAACTTGCCAATCATTGACTTGTGTGACTCTGAATACATATATTGCTCAAGTGTCTGAGCCTTGGTTTCCTTGGCTGTAAAAATGTAAATAGTAATGCTTACCTAGAATTGTCCGGAGAACTAATTGGCAAGGTATGTTAAATTCTTGTAGGGTGCTAGGTACATGTTATGTGCTTATTTATAGCTATTAACAACGTGGCCCAATTAAAGACAGAAAAAACAGTGACATGTTCTAGGTTTGTTTTAATTAGCTTTTTGTTGCTGTGACCGAAATACCTGATGAAAACAACGTAGAGGCGGAAAGGTTTATTTGGTTCATGGTTTCAGAGGTTCAGTACAAGGCCACCTGACTCCAAGGCAAAAACATAATGGCAGAGGCTGGCAGAGAGAGTGAGAGAAGGGGACTGGGAACAGCTGCAGTCCCCAAGACCATGCCCCAGGGACCCACCCCCTTCAGCCATACCCTACCCATAGTTGCCACCTAGTAAATCCAGTCAAGTTATTCACCACTTAGTCAATTTTCCACTGATGAGGTTAGAGCCTGATTCCATTATTTCACCTCCAAACATTTCTGCATTACCAACATGTGAGCTTTTCTGGGGGCCTTTCCATAGTCAGCCCATAACAAGGTTATTCTTTTTTAGGATTTTTCTCTTTCATTGCTTTCAGTATAATAAAGCATATTGTAAAAGGATACAGATTCTTTTTTGGAGTTAATTTTGTAATGGTAGACCCTAGATCTAGCAGAAGGAATAGAAGGACTTATTGAGTCAGCAGCCCCTCCCTCTTCTACTGCGGCTTCTGCCATCACTTCTGAGTCTTAGCCTGCATTACACTGCAGCCCGCTGGGCGCCAGCAGTGCCAGGCTGCTCCCCACCAAGAAGCTGGAATTTCGAGGTACTGTTGATTTGCATGAAAAGCTCACCCAGATCAGTTCTCAGCGACTCCTGCTCCCCTTTTGTGATTGTGCAGCTCCTCTTCCTAACTGTTCAAAAGTGCTCATTAGTCCTCACACAGTCATTTGGGCTTCAGGGTAGAGCTCACAAGTGTCTGCTGGTTACTTGCTCCTTTCTGTAAGAGCCGCTTATCCAAATAGCAACGGCCCTGGCGTTTCCGTGCCACATGCCATCCTTTGTGTTGCTGTTTCCTTGTGGTGGCGAAGCCCTCGCAGTCAAGTCACCACTGACAGTTACAGGTTAATCTCCCCGGGTGCCGTCTCCACCTTACACCCATTGTATTGCCGCTCATCACAAAATGAAGAAGCTTTGCTCTTTGTTAACCCACAGCCACTCTTTTTGGTCAAGCGTAGCTTTAACCTATGAGTCTAGCTCGGTGATGTTTATCCTAAATCAAACCACCTCACACACCTGGATATTCATCAGACCCTCACAACAAATGCCATCTTTATCCTTAGTGACAGTGCTACTTTGCTGTTTGATCCCTTGGATACTACAGCAGTCCCCCCTCACATGTGGGAGATATGTTCCAAGACCCCAGTAGATGCCTAAAACTACAAATGGTACTGAACCCTGTAAATACTCTGGGTGGTTTTGTTTTTTTGACTTCTCCTCAGTGACTGACAGACAGGGGGACATAAATAGTGTGGACACGCTAGACAAAGGGATGATTCCCATCCCAGGAGGGACAAAGTGAGATGGTCCCACTCAGGACAGTACACAACTTAAAACTTAGGAATCCTTGCTAGGCATGGTGACATGCCTGTAATCCCAGTATTAGGGAGGCTGAGACAGGAGGATCGGAGGTTTGAGGACAGCCTTGGCAACATAGCAAGACCATGTTTCAAAATAAAAATAAAAAGGGCTGAGAGTGTGGCTCAGAGGTAGAATGCCCTTGGGTTCATTCCCTAATACCAAAACAAAAAACAAAAAAACTTAGGAAGTATCTATTTCTGAAATTTTCCACTTGCTGTTTCTGGACCACAGTTGACCTTAGCTACCCCAAGTCACTGAAAGCAAAACCACTAAAACCATAAGTAAGTGGGGACTCCTTATACCAAATATTCTCCATGTGTAGCCAGGAAATGATACATTTGCACATGTTTTAAAAATATGACATAAAGGTTATGTTTCCTTTTTAGACTTTATTCAATGTCATTTTAAACTGTATTGAATACCATTTTGTGCTGCCTTTTCATTTAAAACCAAATATTTGCTCAGATACTTGGAAGAGGTACCATGTGTACATGTGAATGTGCTCAGCCAAGGCAGAGTGTCCTACATGCTGAAACATGCAAAAAATACTCAAGCAGTCTAGAAATAAGTTTGATTATATCTACATCTCCCTTCATTCTGACGAACATTATTTGCTGACATAATTCGTGCGTGGAATTACTATTACCTTGTTCTTTGTTTTGTTTTTCCATTCTAGACCTTACATAATTGTTAAGAAACAGAAGCCAGCAGTCACGAATAAGCATATGGAAGAGCTTGCTCAAGGGTACAGGTAAATGGCCCAAAGTAAAAATTACTAATCTCTTTAAATATGCAAATCCATTCTTTAATTAGCAATAACAGTTTTTGAGCTCTACTTTTAAGAAAAGTATGTTTTCATTTTTAGTCTCTTCATTCCTCCCCACCAAATATACTAACCTATTAAAAAAGCATTCTTCTGCATGTGAAGTTTCTTGGACATGATGAAACATTTATCAAGTTAGATGACAGTTACAGGGTTGTGGTGTAAATTGCTGCACTATTAAATGTTTCTAGAAAGAAAAGAACTTGTAGCAATACATTGATATAGACACTGTGGGACCCTGATCATGGGGAATTTCTAAAGTCAAATATTTTAGAAGTAGAGACCAGATTAAAAAGAATCACAAACACTTTAATGCTTTTATTTCAGTGATCTGTGATCACTTTGTATCCCAAGAATAACGTGTTTCAAAAAACCCATTGTATTAATTCTTGTCAAGAAAGATGCTTTGGGTCTAAATGAAAGTCATTGTCTTATGTTATTATGTAAAGAATATAAAGAAGTGCAATAAGATGGATTTTATTCAGTCTGTTTTGTTTTTATTTTACCACTGAGCTACATCCCAGCCCTAAGATGCTTTTTTTTTTTTTTTTTTTTTTTTTTTTTTTTTTTTTTTTTTTTTTTTTTTTTTTTTTTTTTTTTTTTTTTGCAGTACTGGGGATTGAACTTGGGGGCATTCTACCTCTGAGCTCCACCCCCAGTCCTATTTTTTATTCTTTATTTGGAAACAGGGTCTCACTAAGTTGCAGAGGGCCTCACTAAGTAGCTGAGGCTGGCGCAAACCTGGATCCTCCAGTCTCAGCCTCCCAAGTACTGGGATTACAAGCGTGCGCCACCACGCCCGGCTCCCTAACATGCATTTTAATAATATCTCTTTTACCATTATTTTCCCAGGAATTTTGAAGATTTTTTACATGAGAGTCTAGTTGAATATTTAGATGTGAATGAAGAAAATGACTGTAACATCGCACTCTATGAACATACAATTAATAAGTAAGTAGGATCCATAACAACCATAATTGAAACCTACTCTGACCAGAGAAACTACTTTCTCTTTTCATTGTCCTCTTCAATTCTTCTATCTCATACTCTTGCAGTAGGAACTCTTAGGAGTACACTATTTTATAATGAAGAATACACCATCATTTATCCTTACTGAAAGTATCACAGAGTTGCTAACGAGTCATCTTTTGTGGGGGTAAGGGGGTGAGGGGTGTGTGTGTGTGTGTGTGTGTGTGTGTGTGTGTGTGTATGTTGCTCGGGATTGAACTCAGGGGAATTCTACCTCTGATCCACACCCCAGCCCTGTTTTGTTTTTTGAAACAGGGTCTCACTAAGTTGCTGAGACTGGGCTCAGACCTGTGATCCTTCTGTCTCATCCTCCCAGGTATTAGGATTACACAGTCATATGCCACCACACCTGGCCATCTTTAGATTTAATTATCTTCCTTATTTGTGTTACAGTTAGTGTGTATTTTTCTAAAAGGAACTGTTTCTCTTATTTTAATACTCAATTACTACAAAAATTGAACTAATGAATCAGGCTACATAAGGATGTTTTTGTCTCTTCTAGAGAGGATTTTCTCAGTGGACATCTGAATTCTTATTATAAGGGCAGGAAGTCCATACATAGTATGTTGTAAAGATATCTCTAAGCTTATGTGCAGAGTAAACTCGAAATGGTCATATGTTCATAATATTTATTCTAGAACAATGATATTTTTTAGAAGCATCTGTGTTCCATTTAGAATACATGAGTTGGAGCCGGGTGTGGTGGCGCACGCTTGTAATCCCAGCATTCGGGAGGCTGAGACCGGAGGATCCGGGTTCGCGGCCAGCCTCAGCTACCTAGTGAGGCACTCCGCAACTTAGTGAGACTCGGTTTCAAAATAAAGAATAAAAAATAGGGCTGGGGGTATGGCTCGGAGGTAGAATGCCCCTGAGTTCAATCCCCAGTACTGCAAAAAAAAAAAAAAAAAAAGCATGAGAGGGCATCTACATAATTTGCTTTCTGATGCCCATAACTCTTGTACCACTTATCTGAAATTGGAGTTTTTGTCATTATAATGCTAAATAGGGAGTTTAATAATCCCATCTGATAACTTTCATTTTCAATCCGGAGCATGTAATTTTCTACTTCCTGCTACCAGATGGAATTTACCACTATATTCTTTTTATAATTTAGTTAATAATGCTTTTTAGTCAGGAGTCTTATTTCTTACCCCTCACTTCAAGATTGAGTATGAAAGAGAACTATTTTATAGTAGCCCTGTAAGTGGCAGTTTTATCCTTCATATTACTCAAGCTAGAAACCTGAATTTCAACCTCATCGCCTCTCCTTTTCCAAATTCACAGCAGTCCCTTAGCTTGTCATGTAATCCTTCAAAATACACCAGCACCTCAGTGCTCTCACCACCTCTGTCGTAGTGCGGGCCACTGTCACTGCATGTGTCCCTCGTCCCCCGTTCCTGTCAGGCCTCTCTGTCCCCCAGTGCCTTTGCCTGTCCCTCAGAAGTTCTCACAGAGACCTTGCAGTTCCAGCACCATCAGGATCCTACCACATCCTCTCTACTGCCCCTCACCCCTGCTTCTCGCATTCGCTCCCCTCGCACGCCCTCCCGCCTCGTGCGCCTTCGCTGCCCAGGTCTAGATCACCGCCTGTCACACCCTTCAAGGCCCACTTCTTCCCTCCTCCAGCTCCTCCCTCAGGTGTCACCTTCTTGTGAGCCCTCTCTCTACCCCCCCGACCCTCCCTGCTTTATTTTTCTAGTGTTCATTTTTTAATGCTTATTTTCATAGAATGAAATTCGTATTTTACTGATTTATCTATGTATTGTTATGTTTACCTCCACTAGAAACTTCATGGCGCAGGGACTTTTATCTGTTTTTTTCATTGCTATAAATGAGATCAGTATTACCAATCACCAGTCTGTTCCACACATGAAATTCATCATAATTTAAAATATAAAAGTGGTTGTATTATTTAACTCATACTTGTTTTTTTAAATGTTGAAATTTATGAAGTAAAAAGAGCAAATGCCTTCCTCTGTCCCACAAGTCGCCAGTGCTAATAGTTTGATATATACTCTTCTAGATATTTTTCTGAGTAAAAATTACACAGATTATCCCACACTATATACAGTGTGTTTTCACTGTAATGTGTTTTGAGTGTCTTAATTTTTTTTTTTTTTTTTTTTTTTTTTTTTTTGTGTGTGGAACTGGGGATTGAACCCAGGGGCATTCTACCTCTGAGCTACACCCCCAGCCCTATTTTTTATTCTTTATTTTGAAACAAGGTCTCACTAAGCTGCAGAGGGCCTCATTAAGTAGCTGAGGCTGGTAGCGAACCTGGATCCTCCGGTCTCAGCCTCCCAAGTGCTGAGATTACAAGTGTATGCCACCACGTCCAGCTTGAGTGTCTTAATTTTTAAACTTAACAGTGTGTTCTATACATTTTCCCTATTAGTACATGTATATTTATATATGAATTATTTTAATTGCTATTTATGACTATATTATCTGCCTACACAGATATAATTTATTTAGCTTATTCCCTATTGGTAGATATTTATGTTGTTTTTACTTTTTCCACTGTTATAAGCAATAAGTTACTTAGTTTTTTTTTTTAATTTTTTTTTTATTTTATTTTTTTTTTTGCGGTACTGGGGATTGAACTCAGGGGCATTCTACTTCCTAGCTATACTCCCAGCCCTATTTTTATTCTTTATTTTGAAACAGGGTCTCACTAAGTTGCGGAGTGCCTCACTAGGTAGCTGAGGCTGGCCACAAACCCGGATCCTCCAGTCTCAGCCTCCCAAATGCTGGGATTACAAGCATGCGCCCCACACCCCGCACTTAGTTTTAATTTGAAATAAATTTAAGTTCTTTATACGCACTGAAAGAGAAATCTCTTATTTCCTGTTCAGGATAGAAACTTATAGTGGTTATGATTTTAAAGGAAATAATTTTCCTTGTTTTATAAAATTAGAATTCAGAGTGTTTAGACTTTGAGAATTTATCAGATACTATATATAATCTTATACCTTTGTCATGATAAAAGAAGAAAACTTTTGATGTTTCACTTCTGATTTTTTTTCCAACTTAACTCAACCTTTACATCTGAAAAAGTGATTTTTTTTAACATGGGGTATGTCAGTGTAGCCAGTATTAAAACAAAGCAGTATATTTAAAACTTTAAAAATACAAAAACAAAACCTGGAACCCTTTCCCACCCTGCTGACAAAGGCCAAGGTGGTAAGAGGATGGGTCTCAGCTAGTCCCCAAAAAAATGGTATTCAAACCAAGAGCTTCACAGAGCGCACACTCTCTCTCACCAAACTAGGGACATAAATCTGTACATAATATACACGAATGTATATTGGGGAAAAAATAGATGTATAACTGGGTAAGTGGGAGATCTTTGATCAGGTACATCACAACTAAATTTTCATGCTGGGTTGAAACCTGGTTTCTTCAAAATCACCCTCTCCACAGGTTCAAAACCACTGAAATTGTTGGGGTTCCACTTCAAAATCATCTGAGTTAGGAGACCACAGGTCCTGAATCTGAGAGTTGTTACTTTGAGCAACAACTAGAAATAATCTGTCTCTTCTTTCCTATTAAAACATCTGAGCTGCTTTATTATTTAGCTAGAAACTAAGTTTTTTGCAGAAATATACTATGAAAGTAACCAATATTCTGACACCTACTAGGTAAAGTCTTACTTTGTGTCCAATATCTATAGCAATGCTATCCAACAAAAATATAATGCAAAGCCAGGCATGGTGGTGCCTGTATTCCCACTACTTGGGAATCTAAGACAGGAGATTCACAGGTTTGAAGCCACCCTCAGCAACTTAGTGAGACCCTGTTTCAAGATAAAAAATAAAAAGGGCCGGGGGTGCAGTGCAGAGGTAGAATGCCAATCCCCAATACTAAAATAAATATATATAAAGTAAAACGTGAATCCCCTATATTGGTGCAAGCCACTGATATAACTTCACATCTTCTACTATAGCCACATTAAAAAGAAACAGGTAAGATCAACTTTAATAGTATTTTTATTTTACCCAGTATATCCAAAATGTTAACATGTCAACATGTATTCAATATAAAAATATTGAGATAATATTTGAGTTTTAAATTTTAAAGTAATTAAAATTAAGTAGAATTAAAAATTCAGTTCCAAGCCAGGCATGGTGGCGCACGCTTGTAATCCCAGCATTTGGGAGGCTGAAACTGGAGGATCCAGGTTCACGGCCAGCCTCAGCTACCTAGTGAGGCCCTCCGCAACTTAGTGAGACCCTGTTTCAAAATAAAGAATAAAAAAATAGGGCTGGGGGTATAGCTTGGAGGTAGAATGCCCCTGAGTTCATTCCTCAGTTACACTAGCCTAACATTTCAAATTCTTAATAGCCACAGTTAGCTAGTGGCAACACTATTAGTGCCTGTAGGTCTATAGTAGCTCTTCTTAAAGGGATATGTCACTCTCTAGAATGCTGAGGCAGCCTTATTGATACAAGTTGGAAGAGTGAGGACAAGCAACTACTCATCCAACTGGATGTTATTAATACTGTATTTCTATGTTTGCTACAGTAATTTCTATGTGTTATATAGAATTGGTAGTATATATTATAATAATGCTTTATTATATAAACAGTTCCATACTATCTTCCTTCTCTTATATGTCTATCACTCATGCAATTTTTTTAGTAATAGAAATGTTTAAGTTCTTCAGTTTTATATTTTATTTAAGCATATTTTTATTGTACCAGTTTTACCAACATCAGAATTTATTGTCTTAGATAAGAATGGTTTTATGCCATTTAAAAGACCTTGATCTTAGCACTTGATGCCTAAGATATCTAATTCTTAACTTGCTAGAGATACCACCCACTTGGAGATTGAACCCTTCACTCTTCTCGGTGTTTGTGCTGGTCTCATCCCGTACCCTCATCATAACCAGTCCCCAAGAAACACCTACCAGTGCGCCATGGGGAAGCAAGCCATGGGTAAGAGCTCCTCCTCAAACTTGACTCTAAATACTTAGAAAACTGACTCACATCTTTACTCTTCACTAGAATTTTGTGTTTGAGTAAATCAAGCATTGGTAACACCTTAGAATTGCCAACCTCAGAGTTGCCTGTGGAACTCTGAAATATTTGCAGGGGCCTTATCCTTTCTACAGATTAAACAAAAAATGCAGAAAACCTCTCTGAACTTACTTCCATAACAAACAAAATGACATATAATATATGTCACAGAATTACAAGGGAATAAATATAAAGAACAAAGCACCATGAAATATAAGTTGTCAACCAGGAGAAATGGTGAAGGGAGCAGGGAAAGAGGAAAAGGAAGATGTGGCGTATGTTAGAATACACCTAGGGACTAGCTGGATGACGGCCATTGACTCCATTATATCCTCTGGCTGCTACTCTATGTCCTAAAACTTGTTACACCAGCTTCTGGGTTCACTTGCCTTCCTTCTTTGTGTTTTTCTTTCCTGTCCTCTGTCCACTTGTGTATTCATCCATCTGTGCATTTGTAACATTTATTGAACAAGACTGTAAAGCATACATGGAGGGGGGACCTGAAAACAGAGATGGGGCAGAGCCAGAAGAAACCAACAAAAAAACTATCAATTCAATCTATTGTGATAAATGCTATGATATAACAGTAGCCAGGATCTAAGAAAATTAGAGGAGGAGGATCAATTAGAGAGTAGGTTGTTTCTCAAGATAGAACTGAGCTTAGTCTTGAAAGACAGTATTTTTCAAACGCAGTGCAAATATAAGAAAGAATTTCATGGGCAAGTCTTGGTACTTTGCCATAGCTGTCCGACATAGAAATGGGTATGGAGGTGGGTCTTTAAAGTACCACATATTAGAGAGTTTAAGAGTTTTGTCTTGAAGGTGATACAAAGAGAATTCAGCATGCCCCCTTTTTGCCCCCCAAAACAACCCAAGATTTATTTATAGCCTTTTTGATATGTTTTTCAAAATCATTTAAGTCCTAGTAAATTTAATAAATTTTCTCTTCATATATGCCGGTGACATCAATGTGACCTGTCATCTCTAATTTTAAATTATACAAGGAGCTTCATAAAGAAGCTGTGAACATGTAGAGGGGAAGGTTTCTGCATTGTCTTTAGGTGACAACCAGAACGCAGTTAGTTCTGTTATACCAACAGCAGCTGCCACTGACCAGAGCGTGACAGTGACGGGACCTCAGTTCTTTGGGATGAGCTGAAAGTATATATGTTACATTCCAAGTTTTTATATTGCCCGTGGCTAGCTAGGAAGAAATAAAAAGCGTCTTGTCCTGCTGCCATTTACCTGAATGATGTGATGCCTGGACAGTTGGGAATAATTCCCAGTGGGAAAATCTAAACAGCAGCTCATCAATTTCGCCTTCCCATTCATCCTCAGCAGCAGTGTAGGCCGATTTCCCACTTGTGCTTCTGACTCGCTAACGAGTTGATATATACAGTACTGAACCCTGTGTGTCATGAAAGGGCTATCACTTCTATTGGGTTTACCAAACCATTTTGTTTCATGATGTGAATCCCAGCTGAAACAATACACCTTTTGTGTAGAACCTTCAGCAGAATTAACGGCAGACTAATCACTTCATCGCTAATGCCACTCTTTATGTGTTTGAAGATTAAAACAGAAGAGCTGCATCTATCTCCATATATTGAAGCTTTTTAAAAAAAATAAAGAATAGACTTGAAGGAAAGAAATAATATTTTTGTTTTTGTAACACTGCTCTTTACACATAACACACACAAAAAAACAATCTTTATTTTGTGGCCCTGAGTATCTGAAGCTCTGGGTTAGTTACCACACACAGTTAAGCAGGATCAGTGTGTACAGAAAGCCAATTCAGTGTCTGTAGAGTTCTTTTGTAGTTTTCTGTGTGAAGGTTTTTTTTCTCGTTTTGTTTTGAGTGTCATTTGCAATTCATTGTCTGTGTTTTCTGAGGTTGGTGTATTCAGCTGCTCTGACCCTGGGTCCTGCACATTTAGCTCCTTGGATACAATCCTCTGACGTTACTGCTGACGCTAGGAAGACAAAAGCCACTGAATATCTTAAGTAATAATAATTTTAAAAAAGCCTTTGTTACTGTTTGTTATTATAAAACACCTGACGGAAAAAGAAAAGCCTGGCAATAAAAGTACATTTAAATTTGGCACATAACATGGCCACATTTCTCTTTGGACACTAAAATAGCTGCAGAAATATTGACTGAGGACTATGTGAAAAATCACAACAGGAAAAAGGTCAGTAGAAGGAGAAAATGCAGCAGAGAGAGCCAGGTCTATAAAGCAGACCTAGCCTTTGAGTAGGACTTCTTTGATTCATTTTAATTCCATGCAATCTTGACAGCTGATAACTACGTCATGCTCTCCCACTTTAAAAAGGAGCCATCAATGAAGACTTTTTAAATCTTCACAGAAATTCTAGGCAGATTTTTTAAAGTAATACGTCAGTTGCTGTTTATCTGTCTGTTAAGTCCATGTAGAAAGTGAATGACAGTAGCCCAGAATTGATTTCCTAAGTATTCTAGCTGACCTGGAAAATCTATGTACCAATCCCCCTTCAATACCAGCCTTCCCCTCCCACTAAGAGAGGGAAGAAAGAAGTCATTTTCTATCACTACAAAGAGGGAGACCAAGACCAGCACAAACCACAGAAACTAAAAGCCTTACCTCGTAAGTGAGAAAAACTAATCCAAAATGAAACACCAGCAGAGGGGGCTTCTTAAACCTTAGGCACTTTAAGTTACTAATAAAGTTCAAGTTTCCACACAGCATCTCTTTGTGCTACTGAAAAGCCGTGGATGTGGCTCTGTTACTACGACATGGCTCAGAGCAAGCAGTCAGGTAGACGTCTGGAAATGGCAAGGTCTCCAGGTCACTCAGCACGGGAGCAAAGGCTCCATGTTGGAGCTGCGTTGTGTGGACTCTCGGTGGCACCCTGTGCTGAGTTCAACTTTCAAATCCTGCCCATTTCGTTAGCTGCCAGGCCTCTGGTGGAACACGCTCTTGTTTAAGAGGATCACTCAGTCACTATTGGCTCAATTAATGAATATGCATCACGAACCCCCCAGGCCCCCACACAGCTTCTCACCACCCCTTTCCCCCTCCAAGTCCAAATTGTTGGGGCATGTTTTTGGGGTTTTGTTTTTGTTTTAACTCAGGAGTTAATACAGCCTCTGTTTTTGTTTTCAATAGATTTTGTTCCTAAGATAGTTTCTTCCTTTGAGTTTCCCATTTCAGAGCAAGATGGGGTGCATTGAGAATACACTGAAAATTTTTTACTTACTTACATACTATACGGAGATCCTCATAAAATTCTGTCTCATTCTATACTTCCTCCCCACTTTCTTTTTTTATTTTATTTATTTATTTATTTATTTTAGCATACTTACTCTTTATTTGTTTGGGGACACAAAATGAAGAAGAAGAAAGTCTTAGTCATCTTATCCATGACAATTCTTTTTAGAATCCTGCTATTGGTTAAAAATGTTTTTAATTATTATAGCTATGTGGTGTCTCCTGAGACTGGCATGTTGGCAATGTATACTTAAGGAGGTAAAAGTAAACTAAAGCTTAGTGTGTAGGTTAAACTTGGAGGTAAAACGGGTAGTACTGCAGGATGATAGGGAGTTTATTATTAGATGTACTACAGTATTGTTAATATTGACCATAATGAATGTTACTACTTACTGAGTACCCAAATTCTTTAGGGGTAGGGTGCTGGAGGTTATACTCAGGGCCTCGTGCATGCTAAGCATGTCCTCTACCACTGAGCCATACCACCAGACTCCCAAATTCTTGCATACATTCTTCTTTCAATCAAAATTACAATCCTGTGAGACACAATACATAATTATTTTCTGACAAGGAAGCTGATTCCCAGTTTAGTTGACAATTTATAAAATATTACATTTTATCCCCTCTGTAATGTTATCTGTAAAACTTACTAAAATTCTTCTCACCTGAAACTAACCTCTTTCCTTGTGTCTTCCTAACCTCTGTGGATTCCAATCAGGCTGTCTTCCTGCTAGTCTATAGATTATAAGCCCTGTAAAGATAGAGACTATCATATACTACTGTGACCTTGTGCCTAGCATTATGCCAGCTTAGTAAGTGGAATGGAAAGTACTTAATACATGTTTCAGAATGAACAAGAACTTCAAAACAAAGAGTAAATTGGAAGATTTATACAACTTGACTTTGACATACTGTAAAGCTACAATAATAAAGACTACCATATTGATAGAAGAGCAGACGTAAGTGAAGGGGGCAGAATTACAACTGTCCAGAAAGAGACCCGCGCATTTATGGCAGTTGGTGTTCAGTGAATGTATCAAAGCATTTGAAGTCTTTTGTTGAAGTCTTTTCAACAAAGTGAAATCTCTGTATATCAATATGGAAAAAATGTGTATCAACTCCTACCTTATACTATGTAAAAATTAACATAAAATGGATTTTAGCCCTAAATGTAAGAGTTAAAACCATAAAACTTGAAAAAGGAAACATAGGTAGAAAATCTTTATGACTTGAGTTAAGCTTTCTTAGTACATAAAAAGTACAAACTATACAAAGAAAAAACTAAATTGGAATTTCCCAAAATTGAAGCTTTGCTCTCTGAAAGACACTGCTGGGAATATGAAATGCAAACCACAGAATGGGTGAAAGCATTTTCAATACACGTATCTGACAAAGGATTTGTGTCTAGTATATATAAGAAACTCTTCAGTAAGAAAACAGCCTAATGAAAACAGGCGCTTCATAGAGTAAAAGGAATGACCAATAAGCATATGACCTGTGTTCAACATTATGAGCTGTCAGGTATTACAAATTAAGACTACCACGAAATACTACACATATATTAAAATAATTAACATTAGCATGGCCGACGTATTGAAAGTTAGTGAGGATGCAGGGCAACCAGCGGGCTTACACATTGCTGTTGGAAATGAAGAGAGATAGTCACTCTGAAAATTCATTGCAAAAGTAACCATACCATTACCAAACAATCCAGAAATACTACTAGGTATTTACTCAAAGAAATAAAAACTCACAGTCTTGTATGTGAATGTGTATAGTGGTTTTAAAACTAGAAACAACATAAATACCCACTGACAGGTGAGTGGATAAGCAAAATGTATATTCATACAATAGAATACTACTCAATAAAAAGGAATGACCTGCAGTTGACACAACCATAAGGATGAATCTCAGAAACATAATACTTATGAATACATACAATATGATTCTGTTTATATGAAGTTCTAGAAAGTGCAAACTAATCTATCAAGAAGATCAGGGGTTCCCAGGGGCCAGAGACAGGGAGAGATCTTTTAGGGATGTTAGAAATGTGCTGGATCTAGCCGGGCGTGGTGGTGCATGCTTGTAATCCCAGCATTTGGGAGGCTGAGACCGGAGGATCCAGGTTTGCGGCCAACCTCCGCTGCTTAGTGAGGCCCTGTTTCAAAATAAAGAATAAAAAATAGTACTGGGGATATAGCTCGGAGGTAGAATGCCCCTAGGTTCCATCCCCAGTACTGCAAAAAAAAAAAAAAAAAAAAGAAATGTACTGGATCTTGGTTGTATTGATGGTTTCATAGTGTATATACCTGTCGGAACTCATTGACTTGTACACTTTTTTTTTTTGCAGTACTAGGGATTGAACTCAGGGGCATTCTACCTCCGAGCTATACCCCCAGCCCTATTTTTTATTCTTTATTTTGAAACCGAGTCTCACTAAGTTGCGGAGTGCCTCACTAGGTAGCTGAGACTGGCCGCGAACCCGGATCCTCCGGTCTCAGCCTCCCGAATGCTGGGATTACAAGCGTGCGCCACCACACCCGGCTTGACTTGTACACTTTAAATGGATAAAGTTTATTTGGTAATGATTATGATTTGGGGCAAAGAGAAGAAAACATAGTTTTTTCAGTATTTATATTCTAAGTTCTTTACATCCTTTGTAATCTTTTTCTTCCACCATAAATAAAAGTACTTCTTCACTATTTTAACCTATATTAGGATAGCTTGCTATGCCAATTTGTGACTTAAAGTTATTGTCAAGCATGGTGTGGTGGTGTACACTTGTAATCCCAGTACTTGAGAGGCTGAGATAGGAAGGATCTCAGGTTTGAGATTAGCCTCAGCAATTTAGTGAGACCCTCAGCAACCTAATAAGAATTGTAATAGTAAGAAAAAGTAATTATTGGAGATGATAGTTACAGCAAAATGAGGTAATAGAAGTAAACCACAGCTTATGGATTTCACATTGGGTTAGTTAATATATGTGGAATGCCCGTCTGCCCAGTTCTGGGAGTCAAACCCAGGTCTTTGTGCACGCCAGGCACGTGCTTTATCACTCAACCATACCTTCAGTTCCTGCAGTGCCCTTCTTAAGGAAGCAAAATAGTAATGCGGCATCCTAGCTTGAGCATGTGTTTCATACAGGCTAGACTTAGAATTTAATTTCTTATGAAATTTTCTCAAAACAGTTTGTGTATTAGCAAAACAGCTAGTCAACCATTCATAATTTTTATAAAAACTATAGAGGTCTGATAGCATTTACAAGTTTTATGATACAGAAATCAAAGTTTATAAATTATGTTTTAACTTACTCATAGTCTGCTAAAAATGGGTGTATGTGTATGTACCCACAAGGCAAGTTCTTTAAAAAGTCTTTAAAGAAAGTTTTCTGTGCTAAATAATTTTGCTGTTCTTCCATTCAGCGGTGAGTTATAATGCCCAAGAATAATGTTCTGGACCTGGTAGCACAATTTATAGCAGGATCCATGCTCTTTCGCCATTGTTTAGAGGCACAGCCATTTGTGCTTCCCTGGTGCATGATAATGCTTGTCTCAGGTTTCAGAAGACACATTTGGCAGCCTGGTGGGACATTGCCTGAACCCTTGTCTCAAGCTGGGTAAAGTACACAATTGGAGCTGAAATCTCAACATAAATTTTAAATGATTTCAGGGAAAAAAAGACAAACTTATTGTTAGTGAACTTTACTGTGATCCCAGCAGCGGTAATCTTATTTCTAAAACAGTAGGTGATCTATTGCCAGGTATCCTGCCCAGTATATTAGTTGGCACTAAAATAACATAAATTAATTGGCAGTTCATAGTACAAACACTATAAAAAGTTCATGAGGTGCTGTTTGACTATGGTTTATCAGCTGAATCTTGATAAATTTTCTAGAAATTTAAGCACAAATGCATACTGTCGTTAAAAGTATAATGGGATCCTTCAAATTAATTCCCTTGACACTTACTGAGATCTGTAATGAGCTTAGCACTGTATTAGACAAATTTCTTGGATGTATCCTACAGACTTTCTTTCAATAGTAATTATCAAGGAGTACTATCATTTTTGCTGCTTACAAAGTTTATTTTCATCCCTGAATTGAGATGACCATTGATTTAAAGACATGAATATGAAGAAGTTAAAGGAAATAAATGGTAAGTTTTGGTATCTGCGAGCAGTTCTAGGGCGTAACTCTATGCAATAGCACATAGGTAGCTTAGGGTGCATGTGTGTCACTGTGGAGGCATGTACAAAACAAAGCTACTGTCTTTCCTAATGTTAACATCTGTTCTTAACTTATCAACCATTCATGGAGAAATAAAGAGATATCCAGGAGAAGTTAGAAAGGCTCAGTAGCCCACACACAAACTCAACAGGACAAGCCTGAGTTTCCCAATTTTAAGGTTTCTGTCTAGGATCAATTGTGTGTCCCTAAGCCCAAGAGACTTAAGAGTTTCCTTCATGAAGTCCATGAATCCCCATGTGTTTCTCAGAAAAAAAAAGATTTAACATTCTGGTGTCATTTTCAGTTAACAGTGACCTGGTAACACCTTTCCAAAGACCAATCAGATGGGAAGACTGATTGCTATGGAGGGAGGAGCCCATCCTGATTGGGCTGCACACTACATTTTTAGAGGAGAGGACCTTATTTTTCCCTGTTATCTCCAGTGTTTGGCACAGAGTAGATGTTTATTAACTACTTACAATAAATACATAGTTAAGTAAATATATAAACCCACTCTTCCTTACCTTTGCTTGATTTCCTTTCTTGATTATGTCCTTTCTCTTCTCTCTTGCTTTCCTTTTAATTTATAACTTTTGTAATTGTTGATTTCTTTGTATAGAGTGGACCTTTTTGTTGCACCATGTAAGCTTCTTGCTCATGAGTACTGGATGTTATTGCCCACCCCCTGTCCCAGCAGCCCGAAATGGTCTGGAACATAACAATCAAAAGGCTTGTGGACTGACTTATGAAATTAACCAGGGAAAATTAAAATTACTGAAATGAGAACAATATATAAATCCAAAGAGTTGAAACCATTTAGATTAGTATTTCCTGGGTCTAATTTTTCTCCATTGTGGGATTTTAAGTATTAGTGAGAAAAATTGGCTTTTTAAAGGCATTAGCCACCATTAAAGTATTACTTTTGGAATGCTTCACCTAAAGATTTTCTTTATTTTAATTAGCATAGTTAATGTGCTATATTTATTGCTACCTAATTATTTCACATAATAAAATGTTATACTTTGTTTTCTCCAATATCTATGAAGGTACCATTGGATACAACCAGCGAAACAGAATCGATACGCTCATGTATCTGCTGGCGTATCCACAAAAACCCATGGTTAAAACAAAAACCATTGAGTTGATAGAATTTGAGAAATTGCCAGCCGGACAGAACGCGACAGTTGCGGTGATGAGTTATAGTGGCTATGACATTGAAGACGCTCTTGTTTTAAACAAGGCCTCCCTGGACAGAGGTGAGTGAGTTCTTGTGGCTCTAACGCCTGCAGTGCTTCTTGCAGGGTTCGATGTGGGGGGATTAATGTAAAATTCACTCTGTGTCAGCGTGTCAGTGGCAGTTCCAAGTGATTTGAATCTTATAATATGCAAGTAGGAGGCAGTTGCATTTTGGTATTGGCTTTTTGGTGACTTTTATTGACATAATGTATTGAATATACTACTACAGCATCTTTTGTTCCTTATTATTTTATTGGTGACATGAGACAGCTCCTTAAAAAGGAAATATAAGCTGGGCATGGTGGTGCACACTTGTAATCCCAGCATTTGGGAGGCTAAGACCAGAGGATCCGGGTTCAGGGCCAGCCTCGGCTACCTAGTGAGGCACTCTGCAACTTAGTGAGATCCTGTTTCAAAATAAGGAATAAAAAATAGGGCTGGGGGTGTAGCTCGGAGGTAGAATGCCCCTGAGTTCAATCCTCAGTACCTAAAAAAAAAAGGAAATATAAAAATTTGTTTATTTTCCAGCAGGAATTACAATATATGACGTAAGGGTTTTTTTTTTAATATACCTAGTAATAGGTGTGTGTGTGTGTGTGTGTGTGTGTGTGTGTGTGTGTGTGTGAGCAAACCTGTCTGAGAGGGCAGTAGCAATATCTGGGTGGAAAAGACTTACTTATTGTGTATTTTAACCTTATAAACTATTATACTTTTTTAACCAAATAACAAAAATAAAAAATGCACATACACATACCCTAGCATGCGGTTTTTGCACGTTTCTGTTTTTGTGACAGTTTACTTTCGCAGATCACCCTTCATGGTGCGTTAGCCGTCACCTGATCTGCAGTCTGACTTCTCTATTCATGATCTCTGTTTCTCTTTTTCCTCTCTGGCATACCCACTATGCCTTCCCCTTCCCTCTTTGTAGTTGCTAGGCAGCCATAATAGTACTCCTAGACATGTGTCATTGGCGTTAATGTTGGCTGCACTTAATTTATGCCTCTTTTTTTTTTTCCTCCAAATGACAACAGCCATGCTTTAAAACTAGATGTTTTCCTTTCTGATTAACTGGTAACGTTTATGTGGAAATCTGAAGACTGTGATGTCTGTCAAAAACTCTGCAACACAATTTAATGATCTGAGTTCACTATCTTCTTTTAAGCCACCACCTGTAAATAAAATGTGCATTTACACTTAGAAGAATACTCCTCAGTTTGATGCATTTCGGATTCCCACAGCACTCCAGCGAGTTGCAGCTAACGGCTGCTGTATGACATTTCAGGATCGCCTAATGATTCCCAACCAGCTTGCTCTAGGAGTCAATGATTATGGCCATCCACAGTGCAGTTGGAGTCATGATGACCAAGACTCGCTCAGAGAGATACGGATGTCTACATCCTCAACTGCAGACGTTTATTCCATTCCACAGTCACCTTCTAAGCTTAAAAAGTTATCTGAGAGCATTCTGATTTTATTTAGAAATCCACTTTTACCTGATTGATTTTCTAAACTCACATTCTCAGATTTCTTGAAAGAATTCCACTTCTGGTGGAGAATTTAAGGGAAGGATTTTACAGTCATGCATTTATTTCATTAGGAATAGCTGCCATTTAATCCCAAGACATTTTCCTATCTAAATGAACTCGGACACGGCTCATTGTATATTGAGATTAGAGAGGGAATCCAGTTTAAAATAACTGTTTGGCCAAAGGGAAAAGCGAAAGAAAAGCAGCCACAGAATATTGGAAATAACATTTAGTGTCAGAGCAAAACGATGATTCATTTGGCTAACTCTGCAAATGATGTTTGTTTGTTTTATGTTTTGTTTTGTTTTTCCCTTAGGGATTCAGTGGTTGGGATTTTTGCTTCTCCAAAGGGATTTATACTGTCTACTTTGCTTCTTTTTTTATTATTGGGGGGTGGGCGTTCTCTTGAGGTATACCCCCAGACCTTTTAATTTTTTATTTTGAAACAGGGCCTCACCAGGTTACTGTGTGCTGGCCTTGAACCTATGAATCTCCTATCTGAGCCTCCCAAGTACTGGAATTACAGGCATGCACCACTGTGCCCAGCTTATTTTGCAGGTGTGTGTGTGTGTGTGTGTGTGTGTGTGTGTGTGTGTGTGTGTTTGAGAAAAACATTAAACTGTTTATTTTCATACATTGTTTACATACAAAAAAATTTCCATTTCACATTCATAAAAATCCCAGTATTATAAATGACAAATAAGCCTGCCCTCACCCATCCCTTAATTAAACATACAGCTTCCAAACACACAAGTTAAATTGGCTTAATCTTGAAATATAATCCAATGAGACTGAAAACTAGACATTTCAAGTACTGTACCAAATAGTAAAATACTCGAAGACCTTCAGGGTCCTTTGACTGATTTATATCAATAAGAGAACCTATTTTTGATGTGGTAAAAGAAATGTGTTCATCTCCAATTAAAATTTCAAGCTCCTGCCGGCCAACCCTGTTAGGGGGAAGCCACAGAACATCATCTTATTTTGTCATTTCACTGTCATCAGTAATTCTCTTCAGTTCTTCCATTACACTCTTGTGTACATATGCCTCTTTTCTAAGCATGACATCATTTTTGTAATTGCTGTTTTTGGCATATCGAAGCTTCCCTGTGGGGAGTGGGAAAAAATTCAGTCTATAACAGCAAACACCGCGTCCGGCCGAAACTCGAACCCCAGAAACTCATGGCCGAACTTGCCCTTGTGCCCCACGTAGTAGTACAGGTAGAAACCACTGGCCAGAGCCGTTCTGCTGCGGGGGAAGCCAGCGCCAGGCAGTGACGTCATGGCCTGTGTGTGTGTTTTAAATGTTAGTTTCAAAGCTTCTTCCTCATCCACTAGACAAATAGAATCTAAAAATGTGATTAAGCTAAGCTTTAGGGCAGAGGTGAACTATCTCTTCCATTAAAATCACTTGATTGTATCTTTTCGTTTTCTGTCTTCTCTGGAGAAAATTTGTTATTTTGTTTGTTGGTTTATTTGTTTGCTTTTTTGGAACTACCCACACATGCCAAATCAGAAAAAGGAAAACTGTCTTGGGATTTAGCAGAAGTTATGCATCAAAAGAGTGAGAACCAAGAATGCCACCTTGGAAGCTGGTGGACTTGGTCTATTCTCAGCTCTGCTACCTACTTGCTGGGTGAACTTAACTCCTTAATTTCCCTGTACCTCACTCATATTGCCTGTTTAAAAAAAAAAAAAAAAAGAGGGATTAAGCCACGTTATTTCCAAGGCCTTTTCTAACTCTAACAATCTGGCTCTAGGCTCAGAACAAATCACAGCATCACTCTTAGATTTTTCCCACTTTCCTCCAGCATGACCAGGTAGATTCCATGCTAAAATAGCTATAGGTATTTCTGTGTTTGTTTACATGACCACAGAGGGGTCCTGAGCCATCACTTCAGGTTATCAGATTCTTGTTTGGTTTGTGCCAACCCCAGGTTATCCAAATATGAAACAGTTTGGGGTTTGGGGGAGGGAGGGTGGGGTAAGGTGGGTTGTTGAATATCACAAATCCATGTTTTCTTAGAGCCTCATTTCGCTGGTGGTTCTGACCTGTTTTGCTTTCATTTTAGGCTTTGGGCGTTGCCTTGTATATAAAAATGCTAAATGTACATTGAAACGATACACCAATCAGACTTTTGATAAGGTGATGGGGCCCATGTTGGATGCTGCTACAAGGAAACCCATCTGGCGACATGAAATTTTAGATGCAGATGGTATTTGTTCTCCAGGTAAAAGTCTTTCTAAAAAGAAATAAATTTTAATGTATGCTATTTGGAATTATGAAAATTATTTGGTAAACAAAAAGACCAACTTATAATACTGCTATACAGTACTGGGGATTGAACCCAGGGGCATTCTACCTCTGAGCTACACCCCCAGCCCTATTTTTTAGTCTTTATTTTGAAACAGTGTCTCTCTAAGTAGCGGAGGGCCTCACTAAGTAGCTGAGGCTGGTCTATAATCCAGATCCTCCTGTCTCAGCCTTCCTAATACTAGGATTATAAGCATGCACCACCACTCCTGGCTCAGTATGGTCATTTTTGATGAATTTCTTGCTGTTCTTTTTTCTATGCATTTTGTTTTTAATATAGCAGTAATTCTAGTTATAGTTTTGAATCTTTAGCCACTTTAAGGAAATGTTTAAAATGGGTCTCATCCCTCCATCTACACTGGTATTTATTTATGCATTTTGCTTGTAGACTTTTTTATTTTTTTGTGTGAGTGTGGCACTAGGGATTGAACTCAGAGGCATTCTACCTTCAAGCCACACCCCTAGCCTTGTTTTATTTTTATTTTGAAACAGGGTCTCGTTAGGTTGATGAGAGTCTTATTTGCTGAGGCTGTCCAAATCTGCAATCCTCCTGTCTCGGGGAGGGATTACAGGCATGCACCTCCACACTTGGCTTGTATACTGACTTTAGAATCTTCTTTCCCTAAAAGATGTGACGCCATTGTAATTACAAATTTGTGATGAACTTGTTGATACTCCTGTGGGTCTTAACAGGCTTAACAGTGTGGGAGATTGACTTTCAAAAGATCACACACAAACATGTCAAATTGTAACCTGCTCAAGGAATCGTGAAGGCCATTTTATAGCCAGAGGATTTGACCTAGTTAGGAAGATCAGTGTAGCTTTCCCCAAGGAAGTGAGCTGAAGTCTAAAGGATATGTAAGCGTTAACCACTAAAGAGGGGCAGGGAATGTGTTCTAAGCAGTACGAAAAGCTTGTGCAAGTGTCCCAGAGCTTGATAGCTGAAGGATCTGGACCAAGGCCAGTGTGGCAGAAAGAAAGAGTACAGGTGAGTGTCTTGAGTGTGAGGCCAGAGAGGAGGAAGGAGGGAGCCTAGTCAAGGCCTCCCAGCCTTGCGACTATTTCCATTATGATCCCCAAAGCAGTGACAGGATCACGTGTGTGTTGAAATGATCATTCTGCCTGAGGTGTGGAAAAAAGATGAGAAGGCACCAGAATAAAGGAGAGGCCAGCTAAGCGCTCTGTGGGCGCACCAGGTGCCATCTGCATGCTTGGTCATGCTTGGTCCGTGGGTGGTCAGTGGTATATCAAGCTGTGGCTCCCATCATTCTTTCTACCCTTGTTTTTTGAGAATCTCTCTCACTTTTTTTTTTTTTTTCTGGGACTAAAGATAGGATCCAGAAGCATTCTACCTCCAAGCTATACCCTTAGCACTATTTTATTTTTATTTTGAAACAGGGTTTTGCAAGGTTGATGAGTCTCACTACTTGCTAGGGCTGTCCTTGAACCTGCAATTCTTCTGTCTCAGCCTCCCAAGTACTGAGATTTAGGCATGTGCCACCACATCTCTCATTCTTAATGCTGATCATTGTGGCTTGGAGAGTAAGTGCTGAAACGGTACTGTGAGCACTTGGTCTTTGAGCTTACCACATAGAGATGCAAAGCAAAAATTAGAATGGCATCAAAACCAAAGATTATTTTGATGTCCTCACTGCCCAAGTTGGTCCAAACATGTTCTAACACATTTAAGAGAGATATACAATTGTTGTAGACTTGTAAATTAGTTCTTTTAAATGTTATTCACACTATGTTCCTAATCTGTGATTTTTAATGACTTACAGAATTACACATGAGCCTTATTGAATTCTAATTCTCAGTGTGTGGATCCATTTCTTTCTTCCTTGAGTGGATTTCCTTAACCAAGTCTAACCACGTAGTTTTATGCTCCAGCAGTCTTTGCATTCTACAAAGATGGTAATGGTATGTCTAACACACTTTTCTTTTTCTTAGGTGAGAAAGTAGAAAACAAACAAGTGCTTGTCAACAAGTCCATGCCCACAGTGACTCAGATTCCTTTGGAAGGAAGTAATGTACCACAGCAACCACAGTACAAAGATGTGCCCATAACGTAGGTATTGGTTGTGTCCTAGAAAGACACAGGTTAGAAAAAGAAAAGGGATGGGGGAAGTTATAAGTTAGGTCTTGATAAGTTGAAGAAGTGGAAATAGAAATTTGGGGTGCTATTACTTGTCATGAAAACAGCATGGCATAGAAGATAAAACGGCTGTGGGACCATACAGACCCTAGAACCTGCTGTGAGGTACAGGTCACATCATCACGGTGGCAAGAACAGCAAAATGGAGGGTATGTGACAGAGAAGGATCCTGGTTTTAGAGGGTCAGTGCAACGTGCTGCTGCTAGGATATGGAAGAGTTGGGAATTCATTCTGTAGAGAGTGTCACGATCAGCTTTGTGTTTAAACAATAATAATAAAACACACTGACCACAGCATGGTGTCACCAATATACTAGAGCATAGTTTGGTTCTGGGGCAGGTTGCCTGTTGCGTGATAATCTCATGTGGATAAAGCATTTAAACTTCTTCAGTTTAAACCTTGTTTCCTCATCTGTACAATACAAGAGACTTGTTAATCTCTAAGTTTCTTCTCAGCTCTAAACTAAATAAAATAGGAAACGTAATGGGGTGAACCAGTAATAGTCTCCACACTGATACAGAAACCAAACTAGGAGCAAGAACATACACTGTAACCCAGGCACCTTGGTTAACAAGTCAGGGGTGACATGGGAGAGCTGGATTCCTGAGCCAGTCAAGGTGTCCAGGTCTGCCATGTGCCAAGCACTGTGTGAAGCTGCAGGGATACAGAGCTGACAGAAGCCACACGCCTTACCCGCAAAGACCCTCATGCAGACAAAGTGCAGGGACGGCCGTGATCTTGTCACTTCCGTGAGCACTTACTGTAGCAGTCACTGTTGTGGGCATTTACATGTGCTAGCTCAGTCGGTCCTACCACCACCCCATGCACTGTGTTCTCAAAGCTCTCTAGAAAGATGTGGGAATGGAGGTAAGGTGACTTCCCAAGGTCACACAGCTGCATATGGCAAAGGCAGGATTCGATCTCCCAAAGTGTGGTACCATAGCCCCTTTAAGCACTGTGCTCAATTGAGCAGAGTGGGGTGGGTGCTGTGGACTTGTCTCTGGACTGGCCATGCAAAGAGGAGAACAGGCAGTTCATTTGGGGACAGCGGTGCTGAGCCCCACAAAGCAAAAAGCTATTCAAGCTGCCCAGGTAGCTGCAACCGGTGACTCCCCTCTGTCCTGAAGGAGGAACCTCTTTCTGTTCAAAGCCCATCTCTCCTCTTCTGGATCCTTCATTTTCTTCGCTCTTTTCAAAGACCATATTCTGTCATTTTGTCCTCTGTCCTCCCACATTTTCAACCCATTTTCTATTGATTCCCTCCCCACCTGTTAGAAACATGCTCAAGGATTTCTCGTTGTCGCAGCATTCCTGGGCTTTGGGCTCCTTTCTAGCTACCGCTCTATTCTATTCCTCTTCCCTTCGTGAAGCCCCGGGAAGTCAGCTCTTCCTCCTCTTTGCTTCCACTTGCTCCCACCCTCTGGACCAGCCTCCCGCCTCTTCATCCTGCTGAAGCTTCAGAGGAGCTTGCCAAAGGTGCCCTGTGTGTCCACTTCATTCCAGAAGTGGTTTTGGGGCGTGGACAGTATTCCAGGAAGTGTTGTAGGTGCATGTACAACACAGCAAACCAGACCAGATAAGGGAAGACAGAGTACACAAGCAAGCTGAGGAGTCAGACTGGCCAGGTTAAATGTCCTCCGTAGTCCCCATCCTGTGGACCGAGACTGTCTCTTATTCACCTGAACCCTGGTGCCTGGCACAGCATCAGATAATGCATGTGACCTTTGTGTCACCTTGGTCACCACCAACAGACCTCTCCCCTTGATTCTGTGATCCTGCTTTTGCCCGACCCTCCTGCCAATCTAGTTGCTCATTCTCCGTCTCCCCTCCTGCCTGCCCTGATCCTGGCCAGTCATTTTTGCACCCTGTCTGGTTGTACTCTCCTGCTCCTAGAAACCCTACCACCACCACCACATGGTTTTTACTGACGACTCCCACATACCTGCCTGGTGTCAGCTCCATGCTATCCCTTGGACAGGTCAGGGATACGAAACCTAGACCAAAATCATCAATTTCCCTGCCCCAGCCCCAATAGGCCTCTCCACCTGGGTGATGGGCACCACCACCCAGCCTGTCACCATCAGTACAAACCCGTTCAGAAGTCCTACAGGTTCCATCTTCCTCCTCTTTCCTGCTGCTGCTGAGTTCCAGCCCCCAGCTCCTGCCTGGACCGTCACAGTAACTGTTCACCTGCCACCAGGCTTGGACCTCTCCACCCATTTCGTGCTCTCTGTTAACTCCCTGAGTGATTTTTCTAAAGTAATTACCCAGCGATGTTGCTCTCTTGAATAAATGGAGTTTGACTGAATGACAGTGTTCCCCGTGGGAAGGCAAGACATCAGGGAGCATCCCCATTCCTTGGCCCCTTCAGCGTGCCTCTTGCCTTTCTCTGCACACGAGGCCCCGCATTCCTAGGAAGTTGACTCTTATTCCCCAAAACATGCCACCCTCCTCTGGGCCTTATGGATTTGCTCAGGGCACTCCCTCTTTGGCAGTGCTTGACAGCCTGCCCCTCCCTGCCAGGACTGCCATCCCAGCCCCTAGCACAATTGACACCTGCCTCCTTGTGCCTCTTCTCCACTGGAGGCAGAGCTCTTTTGTGCAGTAACTGTCCAGTCGGTGTCTCTACGTCCAGAGCCTGCAAGGACCTGTCACTTAGTAGACTCCCAGTAATGCCTGTTGTATGAAAAACAGAAAGAGGCAAAGCATGTAGGAAACAGATTAATGATGAAAAGCTAAATAGATTTAGAAAAAAAAACTATCAAAAGTAGTTAAGAACACCGGGCGTGGTGGCGCACATTTATAATCCCGGTACTTGGGGAGGCAGAGACAGGAGGATCGCAGGTTCACAGCCAGCCTCTGCTACTTAGTGAGGCCCTCCGCAACCTAGTGAGACCATGTTTCAAAATACAGACTAAAAAATAGGGCTGGGGGTGTAGCTCGGAGGTAGAATGCCCCTGGGTTCAATCCCCAGTACCGCAAAAAAAAAAAAAAAAAAAGTGGTTAAGAAGCCAGGCGTGGTGGTGCACTCTTGTAATCCCAGCATTTGGGAGGCTGAGACGAGGATCTGGGTTCGCGGCCAGCCTCAGCTACCTAGTGAGGCACTCCATAACTTAGTGAGACGCGGTTTCAAAATAAAGAATAAAAAATAGGGCTTGGGGGTATAGCTCGGAGGTAGAACACCCCTGAGTTCAACTGAGTTCAATCCCCAGTACCGCAAAAAAAAAAAAAAAGTGGTTAAGAACTTGGAGTTGGGTTTAAACAGGCTTAAGCTTCATCCCAGTTCCACGCCATAAGGATATGCCCTTGGGCAAATTATGTAAGTCTAACTAAGCATCAGTTTTCCTTGTCTGTAACAAAGAACTAACAGAATAGGACTGTTAAGGATTAAGTTACACTCTACCTACCTCCTAATATACATATAGGACTATAAAAGGGAAATAGTAAAATTTAAATTTAATGTTAGAAACAAGCTATTTTTCAGAGCCCAAGATGAGAATGTCAGAACATTTTGCAATAGGATTAAATGTATTATGTAGGTGATGAAATCACAAAGAGCATTTTTAAAAATTTATTTTGGTGACTTTCTCTTAACATTAGTTACAAAGGGGCAACAGATTCGTACATAGAGAAGGTGATGATATCTTCCAACGCTGAAGATGCTTTTCTGATCAAAATGCTGCTGAGACAGACGAGGCGTCCAGAGATCGGAGACAAATTCAGCAGTCGTCATGGACAGAAAGGTAAATTATTCATTTCTCAACTTGTTTACAGAACTGAATATATTAATTTATTAACCACATATATAAGAAATATTTCATAACTTCCCTCTATTAAAAAAGTCTAGTATGTTCAAGAAATTACTACATTGTTATCAAAATTATTAGTTTTATTCCTCAAATTAACCTGTCTCAATATTAACGGCATTTAAAAATATATGGTAGAACCTGGTGTGGTAGCTCACACTTGTAATCATGTTCTTGGGAGGCTGGAGCAGGAGGATTGAGGGTTTGTGGCCAGCTTCAGCAACTTAGGCCCTGTACAACTTAGTAAGACTCTGTTTCAAAATAAAAAATAAAATAAGGTTGAGGTTGTAGCTTGGAGGTAGAATGCCTCTGGGTTCCATCCCCAGTACACCACAATACACACATTGTAGAATTGCTTATCTGAGCTATTATTCATTCTCCTTTCAGTCTCTGCCCAAAATTATAATTACCAATATATTCTAGATAGTGTACGTATAGAAGTACATGTGAAAAAAAGAAAAAGAAGAAAAAATAAAGTAGTACATGTGGCTGTTCAAAAATAGTAATATTTAGCCGGGCATGGTGGCGCACGCTTGTAATCCCAGCATTCGGGAGGCTGAGACCGGAGGATCCGGGTTCGCGGCCAGCCTCAGCTACTTAGAGAGGCACTCCGCAACTTAGTGAGACTCGGTTTCAAAATAAAGAATAAAAGTAGGGATGGGGGTATAGCTCGGAGGTAGAATGCCCCTGAGTTCAATCCCCAGTACCACAAAAAAAAAAAAAAAATAGTAATATTTATTTTATTATTATTATTTTTCTGATGAACGGTACATTTTTAAATATAATATGTTTTATTGGGTCATAATATCATAAGATATTGGCTTTAGAAGTAACCTCAGAATTATCTGCCACCTTACTGAACAGGTGAAGTTAGAGTCTACATATTCACAGCCAGTCAAGGGTACACAGCTAGCTGGCTACTTAGGGGCATTAGAATGTGAGTCCCCTGACCTTGGTGCAAAGTGTTATACACTGTACAAGGTCCATCTCCTGCATCTGGTCACCTGGCATCTCTCCTTTCCTTGATGGTACTGCTCAGTTTTTATTTTTAGATTTGTTTGTTCAAGAAACATAACACGGAGCCGGGTGTGGTGGGACACGCTTGTAATCCCAGTACTTGGGAGGCTGAGACTGGAGGATCCAGGTTCGCAGCCAACCTCAGCTACTTAGTGAGGTCCTCCACAACTTAGTGAAACCCTATTTCAAAATAAAATAAAGACTGAAAAATAGGACTGGGGATGTAGCTCAGAGGTAGAATGCCCCTGGGTTCAGTCCCCAGTACTGTGCAAAAAAAAAAAAAAAAAACACGGTCACTATTGATTAACTTGTTTTCAGGAGGATCTTATTTACTACGTCCATAAGAGGGAAAGTTTGTCCTGGAGTTTGACTTTTGGCTCTGCCAGACACTTAGCTTTATAAACAGCAGTAACAGCTAATATTTTGTAGAACTAACTGTGCCTGGTGGTATTCTCAGCACTTTACATGTTCTTACTCATTGGCATCTCACATAGACCTTGGGAAATAGGCGCCATTATCATCCACATTTTATAGATAAGGAAACAGAGACACAGAGAGATGAACAGGTTGCCTAGTGTCACAGTTCATGGCAGAATTGATTTTTGAACCTGAGTAGCTGGACTCCAAAGGGCAAGCTCTTTACTAGTAGCCACCCTGACTGTGAAGCAGTCAGTGTTGTACCTGGCATATAGTAAGTACTCCAGAACAATGATCATTAACATTGGCTTTGATATATACTTGAGATGTATCCCCTCTATCTTTCAACCTTGACTCTCATCTTTGCTTATAAATTATAAATTGGTATAATATTGTCTTGTTTGTAATGAACTGGTTTGAAGACAACTGCACATTATGTTCTTGCTGATTTTAAGATTGTTTGCCAACCAAGTATATCAAATATTACAGTTTTGCCAACTAAATCCACCCTTAGCTGTCACTCTGCCAATGAAATATTTCAGATGAAGATACTATTTCATCAAAAACAGTTTTAGCTCACTTAACAGAAGCAAGCTTATTTTAGCCTGTCAATATTTTTAAGAAAGAATTCGTTCCATCTGTTAATATGAATTTGACACCTCGAAGCCACAGAGTTCCAAGATGCTTTAAAAGCCGTCGGAGTGTTTTTTAAAGAATCTTGAGGTTCTTGTGTTTTCTACTGCTTGCCAGTGAGGATAATTCTCTATATTGAACTGCTTAACTGCTTCTCCTTTTCTCTCGGTCTTGGCAGTTTCTGAGACATGCTCCTGACTTGTTCTGGGCTCATCATGTCCTTGTTGACAGGCTCTGTCTTACTTGACCCACTGTCTGGGCAAGAGCAAATCGTGATACCTTCTTACAAATGCTGACCTGGGAGGCTTCCCAGGAATGCACCATGCAAGAACATCTCCATTCCAACTCAATTTAAAAACTTCGAATGCCCCAAGCCCCTTGTCTTTATTACATTTTTATTTCAAAAGTTGAAGATTGGTGATGTGATTATTCACTGTCAGTTCCACCAAACTTCTTGAGGATAGAGACCATGTCCTTACGGTTCATCAGATTTTTCATAAAGCCTGATCAAGCCTTTCTCATAGCAGCCACTTAATAAGTAGTTGATTATCACTGAATATCTAAATAAATACATGAATGAATTTATTGGAGGTGGCAAGGGACAGATTGTCCACTCTTGATGGGTTGGTTTTACTCAGGTTTTAATCTATACAGTATGTGTGAGTCCACATATATTCATAGACAAAGCAGTGCTGTTAAAATGAAAACCCACCCGATTAGTGTAAACATAGACCTCTAGGTAAAATGTCAGGGAGTCTTTATGTGGTAGCATTTTTTCACATTGTTAATATGCTAGAGATAATGTTCATTGACAGAAGTGGTTTCTGATTCGCAGTGATCTTAGAGGTCTGTTCACTCTTGAGGTTAGCAGATTTTAGAGGTCTGTTCACTCTTGAAGGCTCGGACTTACACATCTCTATGTGAAACTGAAAGAGCCCTCCCGGGGGTAGCCGACCTTTCACTTGTAGTAAGGAGTTTGTCTTGCTACTTTTCCTTTTCCAGATGGCTTTTAATCCAAGAGTAAAAACCTTCTGATTAGCTCAGATTCCCTTGACAGTCTCCTCTCTTACAGCTTCATCAGATTTATTGAAAAGTTTTTTTGGGAAAAAAATAAGCAAACAGAAAAATAGGTAGTGTAAGCTATAACAGATTAATGGAAGGAGTAATATAGGACTCTTGACTGAAAATAATGTGGATTTCCTTTAAGTATAATTTTTATCAAATAATAAATGCACATGACTTTAAAAATTGAATTGTACCCAAAGGGGTACAATTCAAATCCCCCAAAAGGGTTTTTTTTTTTTTATACTTAGAAAAAGCAGTGCCTGACTCTCCTCCAAACGTGAAGCAATTTCTTCACGTTTTTACCTTAACACTTCTAATTTTTTTTTTTTTTGCGGTACTGGGGATTGAACTCAGGGGCATTCTACCTCCAAGCTATACCCCTAGCCCTATTTTTTATTCTTTATTTTGAAACCAAGTCTCACTAAGTTGCGGAGTGCCTCACTAGGTAGCTGAGGCTGGCCGCGAACCCAGATCCTCCGGTCTCAGCCTCCTGAATGCTGGGATTACAAGCGTGCGCCACCACGCCCGGCTCACTTCTAATATTTTTAAACAGACATATCTTCACTCATCTTAGAGCTTACCAGCTGACTTGGTATGAGTATATATTTTTAGTTTTTCAGTTTGGGGATTTTTTTGTTTTGTCCCTAATGCTGTTTATCTCAGTAGATTTTTTCCTTCCTAGTAGTTTTAGTGCCTGGTTGTTTTTGAAGGCTCCAATACCTAGTACATTCCTGAACCCTAAAAATCACTTGAAAGCTTTGAGTCCCATAGATTGAACTCATTGCCTAGTAGACGTCATTGCAGGGTGATTGGGCAGGGAACCATTTTATTGCTATAACATTCAGTTCCTACGTTGGATCTAACTCCTGCCTGGTGGTTGAAGCTGGAAATAAGGGTAGGGACAGAGCTGAAATTTATCGGCTGACTTCTGGGAGCCAGTAAGGGAAGGGGGCTGCAGCTCACTGTTCCGTACACAGACTGTTTACTTCCTATTCACCAGGCCCATACTGCACCCCACCCTCTGCTTGATCTAACTCCTGCCTGGTGGTTGAAGCTGGAAATAAGGGTAGGGACAGAGCTGAAATTTATCGGCTGACTTCTGGGAGCCAGTAAGGGAAGGGGGCTGCAGCTCACTGTTCCGTACACAGACTGTTTACTTCCTATTCACCAGGCCCATACTGCACCCCACCCTCTGCTTGCTACCCTTGGATCTCAGGGGTCTGATAGTTTCTTATGTAGACATTTCCATATACATATATTATATATATATATATATATATATATATATATATATTTACTTATTAAATATCTTCTAAGTGTCTGGCATTATTCTAGGCCCTAGTGAACAAAAATTCCAGCCCTTGTAGGGCTTATGTTCTGATGAGCAAAAGCGATCACAGGAAGGACAGAGATACTAGTAAGGTATGAGATGGAAATAAAGGAAAGAAGCAATGGTCAGAAGCATGTGGCAGGAAGAATGTGGGTATGGTTGAACATCTAAGTAACGTGGTTGGGAGAATACCTCATTGAAAAGACGCCCTTGGAGCCGGGCGTGGTGGCGCACGCTTGTAATCCCAGCATTCGGGAGGCTGAGACCGGAGGATCCGGGTTCGCGGCCAGCCTCAGCTACCTAGTGAGGCACTCCGCAACTTAGTGAGACTCGGTTTCAAAATAAAGAATAAAAAATAGGGCTGGGGATGTAGCTCAGAGGTAGAATGCCCCTGAGTTCAATCCCGAGTACCGGAAAAAAAAAAAAAAAAAAAAAAAAAAAAGAAAAGACGCCCTTGGAGACCTGAGAGAAGAAAGGAAGCAAACCTTTGCTCCAGCCAAAGCACATTCGAGCTGGAAGGCTCTGGAACTTGCCCGCCTGCGTGCTGCGTGTGGGAGCACCAGCAAAGAGGCCAGCATGGCTGCGGCAGAGGGAGCGAGGGGTGTGCAGTCAGACAGGGCCTCACCAGTCACTATGGGGACTTCAGCTTTTACCAAGTGAGAGGAGCCCCTGGAAGAGTTTGAGCAGGTGAGGGAGATGACCTGACTTCCAGCAGCTGTGTTAACAGCAGTTGAAAAGCTATTACAGTCACCAGGTGAGAGCTGATAGGGGGCTGGAAAAGCATAGTGTAGGGAGGAGGCGAGACGGGATCACTAAGACACGTGTTGAGCATGGAGGCCCTGGAATTGCTGGTGAATCAGGCAACTTGGAGTCAGGCCTCTCGCTTCCCCCACACCTCACTCACTTCGCACAGTACTTTATGTCTGCTCCTGAGCCTCCCAGGAATCGGAGGAGGGCCGAGTCAGCTCTTCTCCACCCCTCCTCTGCAGGTACATGAATTTACTTTTCTCCTTCTGTTAAGTCACTTACTGTTCTTCCCTCTGTTCACTCATTAGCTTTCAAAGTTGTAGGATTCTCTCATGTCCACTGATAGAACCTTACCCCATATCTTTCTCCCTACCTAGAGGTGGCTTAGACCTTAAATATTTTTAACTCTGTTACTGAGGTTTAGGGAATATGGCCACCATCTGTTCCGTATTTAAAGAAAAATATAACAGAGAGGTAATCACGGTCTTAAGCTACAACCAGCAAGCCATTTTGTCTCTTGAGCCTCAGTCCCCTGTCTCTGAAGTGGAGACTGTGCCACAGGGTGGTTACTGGTGGGTGCAGTGGGGTGTGGAAAGCATATCATGGGGCCTGGTGCAGAGGCAGTGGTCAGCACAGGTGGCCTGTGGTGGGGTCTGTCCTGTATTTGCAAACTGCTTATCTCCAAATTTAGGTTACTTTTTGTGTATTGATAATTTACAGGCATTTTCATCTGTATTCAGTTCTTTAACCTATACAGATCTAGTTAGCATTGTTATTCCTACTGTATAGAATGAGGATATTGAGGCCCAGAGAAAATAGCTTGCCTGGTTAATACAGCTTAGTTTTTTTTTTTTGGGGGGGGGGGTTTGGTTTTGGTCCCCCATTCTGCCTCTGAGCTACCTAGCCCGGTTTTGTTTTGTTTTGAAATTTTGAAGCAGGCTCTCACTAAGTTGCTGATCCTCCTGTCTCAGCCTCCCCAGTATTGGCATTACAGGTGTGTGCCACCATGCCCAACTCAGAGCATGGATTTTAATCAGATTTTTTTATTCTGAGTATATTTGGTTTCTTTAAGTCTGTTTAATGGTGACTCTTTTCTCTTCTGGTACCCTATTACCACTCCATCTCTGGGATTGCTATATTCCTGGAGATTTCCCCTGAGAAATCATCCTTCTCTTAAGACTGAATCCTGATATTTCTTAATAGTCTTTTCTGTGTATCCTCCTTGAGATGGGCATCTTTCAAAATTCCCATTCTTCCTGGATAAGCACCATTTACATATGCCACCAGTCCAAAATAAACAATACCCCCACATACCTTGTTCCAGAAATACCTGGAAGACGTACTCCTAAAAGAATTGGATTTTCTAATGTCCCTTTTTTTCTAAAATCAACTCATTATGAAACACTGTCCCATTCCCTTTTTTAATTGGTTCTTTGGTGTGGATTTAGTAGCCTTGGTTAAAATTCATAATCTATTTAAGAATTTGAGCAGATATAAAAGGAAGTAAACTTTTGAGTCCTCAACTTTTCCCGTTCTCCTGGTTTTTCTGACTAAATGTGATAGTTGAAGTCAGAAGAGGAGGGGAACTTGAAGCAGGTGTCCAGGGCAGTGACTGCAGTAAGCGCCCTTGGAGCCCTCAGGTGCAGCAAGTGCAGCTGGCAGGTGTTTGTAAGGAGTACGTGTGACCCCACCCTCAGTGTGGGCCTAGAGAGGACCTGGATCAGGCCTCAAAGAGTTGATGTTGGTGAGTAGAATGTGAATGAAATGGAGAATATAGTTCACAGGATTCATAATGCTGTTTGTAATTGTCATGAAATGAGCTGGTCAAAAGTTCAAGGAGTTGTGAGTTTTTAGAGTATATGTGTCATACCACAGTTGCTGCTTTGACTTGTTTCTGTTTTAGTCCAGACACATGCCAGAGTTGATCTTAATTTTCACTATTAAAATGGAGAATTGTTTGGAAATACTGTTTTTTCTCTGGTAGCATCACCTGCAAATTGACATGTGTCTTTATGAGAAAATGTAAGGATTATTTTGCTTTTGTGTACCTTTATGCACATCCTTTTTGCCCTTCATTTAGAGCATTAAATTTGTTGCTCTTGATGTTCAGAAAGTAATGTGGCCCGGCAGATTCCCTGATTGTCTTCTTAAAAATATTCTTTAACAAAGCTGTTGTTAGGAGTTCTTTTAGTGCATTCATAATGTATAGATTGCATTCTGTGCCCAATGCCTCTTAAAATACCCTCTCTAAAAATTAGAAAAACTTAATTTCACAGAACATGAGTATCTATCCCGCTCAAGTCTGATCACTTAAGAGGTGGTAATATAATTAGTAGCTAATGAAACAAATGTGAAGAGGAAACTAAACAGCAGTAGTTTTATGTTATCTGTGGTGAGAGAGCTCACAAAGATTGAAGAGGACTGAATGAGTCCGTCAGTAAACTGGAACAAGAGACTCAAGACCAAGTTGTTGGGAACCCACAGTGGCGAGTGAGATCAACAGAGACTGGATGTGGTTGGAGTGGAGGCCCACTGCAGAAGTGAAAGTGTGTTATCAGTAGCTGTTACAGATAAGCAGCACCACCTTCTGTGCCCTCAAAAGCAGAGGCGGACTGAGCAGATAAAGCCGAGAATTGAGGAAGCAGAAGGAAGGTGGTGTCACAAAGTAAAGACTTCCCCGGGATCAGAAGCGGACTGGATTCACTCACTGCACACTTCTCAGTTGAGGGAATTCCAATACAGTCCTCTAATGAGACGATCAAAGAATCTTGATGAAGTGCAGCCCCCCTTTGGGTCTTTACAAGGTCAGCCACGTAGCTCATCAGCAAATGTGCAGTGAGTTGGCTCCCCTCAGAAGAGCCAAACCTTTGATCAAGAATCTCTAGAGCAGTTCATCCCTCAGTAGTATGCAAAATACTGGTGACAGATTATTCAGTAATAACCTTCTATACATCAGAGTTGTAAATGTGTTGTGTGCTTGTTTACAAAGGAAGGAAAGTTCTATTCAGTTTCAGTTGGGTAGAAGTACAGAAGCCCTGAAGTCGTTGGTCCCCTCTCCCAAGTGTTCTAGATCTCTACATTCATTGGAGGGAAGCCATGACTTGTATGATTGATGCATAATGATATTCCAAAGAAGAAATGGAACAGAACATGGGTCTGGAATCTTCTTCTGTGTCTTCTCTTCATATTCTTTTTTGATCAGCTTTATAGATAGAGTTTGGGATAGTCACATAGAATGCTGATTGGAATCATGCTTAGAGCTAGACTTCCTGTTTTAATAGAGATCACTTATATAATCCTCTAACTTTGGAATAAATTCTACATGGAAGGATCTCATCAGGGACAAATGTTTTTTCCTGACCTTTAGTACATTAATTAGAAGATTTCTTGTTACATGTTGGGAAGTTTGTTTTTTTGTTTTCTAATTCATTAACTAAAATTAAATTTACCTAAGGAGGTCCCAAGTTAAGTTTCATTTCAGTGTTCAGACAAACCAAATTATTATATTTCCAGATTTCCTCCTGCTTTTGCTGCCCTTCACAATGAAGGTTCAGGAAAAAGTGGACTCCTTTGATGTAGAGAGAAAAAAAAGCAATATATCACTTCCCTGAAAGAGCATTTCTCAGTCTCTCATGTGAAAAAGGATTAGCACCTCCAACAAAGGTCTTGTAGATCACAGAATCAGGCAGCAATACCAAACAGTATTCCTAAGGAGAGGAAAAACTGTATTTGAGCAAGTGTTTGTCCTGGCAAACAGAAGCTTCTTAATAACTGCACATCTGAGATAATGGCATACGCTCCTTGGTCCCCCACCCCCACCCCGACCCTCAAGGACCATACAACTAGTTTAAGTGGACTGAAGCCAGCCTTTGTTTGAAATAGAAGTCTGGTTTTATCAAAACATAGTTTTTCTCATAATAGTTTGGTGTATCTGTCTGTCTTTGGCCAAAAGGATTGTGCATATATGGATAAAATTGCTTGGAAGATTCATTTTTGACCCTCCCTTTTTCAAAAGAAGTGCCATTATAAGATCACTTGTCTCCATTTTGCATTAATAAGTTATTCAACAACATACTAAATTAATTTTTTAAGATTTTGATTGACTATTAGGAGAAAAGAAATCTACCCTGACTTTCCAGCACATCAAAGAATTCTTGTGCACTAGCTATAAAAAGGCTGTGGGGAGTAGGAAATGTGTATTCATGTATGCCTGAAAAGCCAAAGGGAAAGCTTATTTGTTAAACAAGGCCTGATTTAAAAACTAGTTTTGCTAGACCTTCTTTGTTATTCATTTTTCTGTAGTATATTTTCTAAAATTGAGAGAGTGAAAAGATCCTGATTTAAAGTAATAATAATACCACCACCTTGTACTCATGTAGCACTTGAGACTGTCTAAAATCCTCTCTGCGAATCTGAAGCTGCAGTCTAGGTATCTTTGGCTCCCTACTTTGCTTGATCCAGCTTGAATGGAAGTTTCTAAGTGGGAGGGGAAGGAGAGGCTAACAGCTAACAGTGTGAGCCCCAAGATAAGGTATGTGATGCTCAAGTATCCCTCAGAGTTTGGGTCCAAAAAGAAACTCCCGCAACTCTTACTTTTTGTGTTAGAAATCCAGATTATTTTGCCTGCATAGATACTTTTATTATAAGAAGATCTTACTTAATTTGCTTTTTAAGAATAAATTTTGGTTTTTGGTAGCTAGCTTGTAACCCTCTGACCTTTCAGTAAATATCCAACTAAAGCTTTGAAATTAGGGTATTTAGTGTTTTATGGCCCAGAATAAAAATCTCCAATTCTGTTTCCAAATAGTGTAGCTTCAACACATTTTATTAAGCTCTTGACACATTCAGCCGTGTGTATTTTGTAAAGTTCCTATGGTTATTGTTTTACAATAGCTGCATCCAGAAGCATTGTAAGGGTTTCAATTAATCAGCCCTTTGTGTGCTTCAGACTATGCAAATTTATCACATCAAACCATTCAACTGCTCATGGGAAAGCCGTGTAAAAACTGTATTGTCTTCTAGCGCCTCCTCTCATTTAGAGTGATGTTTTAATAAGAAAGCTAATCAAGTTTTCTTATGCATTATTTATCTGTTAACATGTAAGGAAGAACCGAATTAAAATTATGTCAACCGGGATATGGCAAGTGATGTGATAGATCTGGAAGTGATTCAACAGCAGAACAAAGCGGATATGATTCAACAGTTTTTGTCTCCCCTCCCTCTGGGATTATTTAAGGTGGTAGTGTGAAAAATAAAAGAAGGTTAATTCAGTACTGGAAAGGGGGAAGGGAAGAAAGGAGGAACCACCTGTATTAGCCTTCATGTTTTCATGTAGAACTACATTTCTGAATGTACTAAGGCCCACAGAGAAGAGTTTATTCCAAGCAAAACATTTCTTACTCAATAGGAACAGTCAAACTTGAAAGCATCCCGGCTGCTCCTTTGGCCCCATTTAGCACCATACTCGTCAGCAGTGAGCTGTTTCCCAGCTCCTGAGAAGCTCCAGAGTTAATAGGAGACAGCATCCTGGTCATGGTAAATGACCTGAACAACTCGGAGAGGAGCGCTCACCTCTCCAAGCCAAGCTGACACAACTGCGCCTGCGCCATCTAGTCACCAACCATGTTGGTCTCCTTTGCTTGCTAGTGTGCTTCCTGCTGAGAGTAATTAGGTTTCTTATATAATAATAATTCCTTGTGTTTAGATGCAGCCTTTTCTAAGGACCATAAAATACCTCTCAGGCATTAGCTCATCTGTTCTTTTTACACAGTTGCCTCCTGAGGTAGGTGCTAGTTATTCACATTATAAAGACCAAACTGCTAAGTTTTTCCACTACTCCCCACCAGCCCCCAGGTACCAATATCTGTTGAACAGCAGAGTCAGATTAAAGTCACCTGCTTCCTCACCATGCCCCTTCCCTGTTCTGAGGTACAAGGAGCGATCAACTCTACAGATGACATTTCCCCACATTTATAAACCTCATTAATACTGGGCATCCTTTACTGAGCACTAGCCTTTTTCATTCTTGCACTGTGACTAGGGAGAAAGTACGGAGAGTGTTAAACTGTGTGGAATAAATTGTCCAGCAGTTAAGTATCTACCAAGAGTGAAAGCAGGTGAGTTCAACTCTGATTAGTTAATTGCAGCAGACCCTCCTGCCAGATGTGCTTGGCATCACTTAGAGCATCCGAAGGTAGCAAGCAGAATTGTAGGAATGGGCTGGTTTCCAGTGGTCTTTGGGTTAAGCTGCATAGGCTACCTCTGTTTGTCTGGAGTTGGGCCTGTACCTTTCTGTCCCCACTCCTCATGGTACTTGTCACAGAGCATATGCTAATCATGGCCAACCTGGCCACCAGCAAATAGAAAGTCACTTGCCAGCCAGCCCTCAACCCAATGAGATCACGTCAGAAACCACTCTTGAATTAAAGATATCATTATAGTTGTCTTCTCTAGTTGCTGTTTACTTTCCTGTTTTGATATGGGCCTAGAATGCTTTAATTTTTTTTCATATCTTTCTTCCTATGTTCTTACCTTTTATCTGAGGGTCCCCTGAGTGGGTTGGCACCCACTTGTGGCTTCTTTGGACTCCCTCAGCTCTTCCTATTTACAATTTGGAATTAAGGTCCGTGGTGCTGGAATAATATTCTACTGATGGGGCTCTGTAGGACCTTTCTTCTCTAGCTTTCTGAGATTTGATTTTTCCTTGTTACCTGTTTGCATTTGTTAACGGTCCTGTAGTGTCTTCTGTGCCTTAATTCCCAGTGGGCTCCAGTGAGTGCATTAAATGTTTCTGGGCATGTTAAACTGGTGTATTTGCATTTTGCTGCCAGGAGGTTGTGCTATAAACAATGGGGTTGAGACACCAGCATGAACCAGGGGATGAAATTTTATTTTAAAATCTGAAATGCTGTGTAAGCATTTAAGGTATGAATTGGTAATTGTTTCACAACAGCTTCCATTCGATATGGTTTATTTGTAGTCCATCCTCTTTTCAGGGATCCGAGCGAGTGTTAACACACGGAAGCGTACCGCATATCATTTACATTTTTAGGCCAGTATTAAAGGAAAGTGACCATAACTTTCAAGAGTTCTTAAGACTGGAATGGACTTTATGCCTCTGCTCCTGGAGAAAACTCAATTTTAATTTTTCATCGGAATATAAGAAACTTTCCCACTCTCAAGTGTTGAATACTTCTGAAACAGAAAAATACCTTTAAAAAAAAAAAAAAAGGAAGAGTCTGGTTTTAAGATTGAGAAGTCTCTTTTTAGCCCTAATGAATTCAGTAAAATGCAAACTTTTAAATATCATCTGTCTAATTTGAGATTCGAGATCATCAAATTCTGTCTAAATATTTTGTTTTAACTTCTAAGCTCATTATGGCCTCTTTGTGTTAACTTGTATTAAAATCTGTCAGCTATGACTGGTCTCATAAGCACAGTCAGCGGACCAGAATAAGTTAATTATTTACTTGTGTCACTAATGCTCTTCATCTAATGAAATGCACAGCTGTGTTAGATCTGCAGTTGGATGTGTAGCTCCCATTGTTCCACAAGTCAGCAGAGGGTAGAAGCCGCAATGATGGAGAGCCCTCAGTTCTTTCTGCTGTTCTGGCTTTCTGTGTCGATTTCATGGATCTTTTATCATTCACTTTCACACAAAACAAACAACACAGGGCTGTCTGCTATGGGAACCATCTTGGCATATAAAAGGGTTTTCAGAGCCTAAAGTAATTTTAAGTTAGCGAAGATTTAATTTTTGGCTTACAGGTGCCCTTGGTTCAGATACAGCCAAAGCAGTGCCTATAATGGAATGAAAAATTGAATGCTACTTATGTGTATTTTTTAATGAAGTGACAGAAGAGAGAAGATTAAGGAAACAATTTCCCAAAAAAAAGCTTGGCAACTAAATATTAATAAGATTTCAAGGAACATTATTAGAAATGGTAATTTTAGGGGAATGAGTATTTTGTTCATACTAATAACATAATAAACTTAAATTTGCTTGATTAAGTGTGTCGACTAAAACTGAAAATACAAAATGCAAGTCATCTGTGTCCTCCCCTCCCCCAGTCTGACTGTGTCATGCTTCCTCCTGTCCCTCACGCCCCACCTTCTCTCCTCCTCGAGGGTGGACGAGGGAGGGTGGACGGCAGCTTCCTCCAGAGCAGACGCCGGCATCCCCCTGTGAACTGCTGCAGAAGGGGTGCTACATGTTTTCTTTGGTTTTGTTTTTAAGAGATATAGCTGAAACCTCCCTCTCCTCACCAGCCAAAATTGCATTGTCACCCAGAGGGCCCAGGACCAGCCCCTTTGAGGGATTGCCATTTTTAACATCTCCTTCACTCCTAAACAATGTTGTTGTCTGTGTACCTAGATTTACAATTTGATCTCTTTCAAAGTGGATTTCCCAGTAGCTTGGGATTTTGTCAGATAATTTCAGTGTGAATAAGAACAGATTTTTGGAGGGAAAAAAGAAGTTACACACTGCTTGATTTAAATTCTAATACGTCATAGCTGAATTTGAAATAAAGTGAACTAAATGATTGTTTCTGTTCAGCATGTAGGAAAGCATCCAATCTTTATAAACAAAACCATTTCAACCAGGATGCCAGTTAAAGTCACCATGGGCTAGAATTCAACTCCACAAACCAAATTACCATCTTGTTGGCAGCCCTTAGAAATCATTAAATAGGCAAATGGAGTTCTTTTCCTTTAGACTTGAGCACTTTTTGACTATAACAAATCACAAAAGTTTTTAAAGTATTTGAGAGCTGGGCATGGTGGTGCATGCTTGTAATCCCAATACTTGGGAAGCTGAGACAGGAGGATTGCAGATTTAAGGACAGCCTGAGCAACTTAGCAAGACTATGAGTAGCCTAGCAATGCCTTATTTCAAAATTTTTTAAGAAAAAAATTTTTTTAAAAGTCTAGGAAGCTGGGCATGGTGACTCATGCTTGTAATCCCAGCATTTGGGAGGCCAAGACCAGAGGATCCGGGTTCGCGGCCAGCCTCAGCTACGTAGTGAGGCCCTCCACAATTTAGTGAGACCCTGTTTCAAAATAAGGAATAAAAAATAGGGCTGGGGGTATAGCTCGGAGGTAGAATGCCCCTGAGTTCAATTCCCAGTACCGCAAAAAAAAAAAAAAAAGGTCTAGGAGTTTAGCTCAGAGGTAGAATGCCCCTGGGTTCAATCCCACAAAAAATAAAGTAGTTTGAGGGACTGACTATGTATGTTGGTGGAAGAGTGCTTGCCTAGCATACAGAAGGCCCTGGATTTTATCTCTAGCATTACAAAAATAATAAGTCATTTCAATAATTACATAGAAGTGAAACTACGGAATGAAAATTTTGAGAGCAGTTTTTCAATAGGTGCAGAAGGTTGATAACTTCACACACCCGGGAAAAGGAATTTTGTCTTACTACAATGTAAGAGCATTTTTTTTTTCCTCAGTTCAGTACCATTGTACATTAGTTTATCAATTCTAAATTATAAAGATTGTAGTTAGTAATCTAAATTCTACCCCTACTCCTCCCAAGAAAAAGAAATCAGAAGAATTTAAGACTGTTTAGCAACAAAGTCCCCTATAACTTAGAACAATATTAAGGGAATAAAAAGTACACTTGGTTAATTTAAGAGAATATCCGTAGTTGACATCAAGTTAGTAGGTTTTTTTTGTTTTTCTTTTTTTCATTCTTAGAATTCCATTTTAATTCTAGCCTTTTTCTCCAAGACTGATTTGGCATTTAACTTTCTCCTTCATCTTTACAAGTTCAATCAAAGATCGCTTTTCTAATGTGCTGTAAGCTACAGGAATTAAAATTCCTTCGGGCAGTTTAGGCTCAGCCAGGGAAGCCCTGGCAAGAATCAGCCAACCAGCCAGCACCCTGCAGCCAGTAGGTAGACCCATTAGCACACAGCTGCAGGAGTACTTGTCACAGTTTTTTAAAGACCACAGTTTACACACACCCTCTTGTTCAATCAGTTCTGTGTTTGGTGGTCAGAGAATTTCGATCCCTGTGATTTGGATGCAGAACCCAGCAGATCACACACTAGCTGATGAGGAGCAAAACTGCTACTGACTCAGAGCTTCAGGGACTTGGGCTCAGGGCCCAGGGAAGCCTCTGCTCTTTGGTCTTCGTGGCGCAGGAGGGTGGGCCAGCAGCCTGACAGCACCATTGTGTGTCGTGCCAGCAGGACAGGCCACAGGCTGCAGTGCTTTTCTGCAAGGAGAGTCATTTTTGAACTGTTTGTCTAGCAGGATTGTTGGAAATTGCTTTTGTTACTCTTGATAGAGACCATGGGGCAGGTTTTAGAGCCGTGGAAATAGAGATAGCAGCAGGGAGATCCCAATTAAGTACTGTATTCTCCTTTCTGCTGACTTGCTTTACGTGGCATGAAATCTTCTCTCCCCCAGGTGTTTGTGGCTTGATTGTCCCCCAGGAAGACATGCCATTTTGTGATTCTGGCATCTGTCCGGACATCATAATGAACCCACATGGCTTCCCATCGAGAATGACGGTCAGTTACCTTTAGGCTTTTCAGAGGCACTCCTTTGAAGGAAAAAAAGCAGGCAGTTAGTTTAGTTGTAGTGGTGGAAGCTGAAGCTGATTTTTTTCAAAAGAGTGGTTTGATCCCCTGCTGGATAAACAGACTTCTGGTCCCTAACAAGTTCCTGGCCACTCTCTTCCTCAGAGGATGAGGAGCACAGACATCTGCGCATGCAGAGTCTTCTGAGTCATGATGAACTTGGCCCTCAGCAAAGAGAACCCCTGGTGTTGAACCTGCATGGGGCTCCCCTTCAGTGACCACCATTACAGTCCCGGCTCCCCCTCTTCCGACTGGACAGTTGGGCAAGTTGCTTAACCTCTATACCTATACAGCTCTCAGTGTCCTCATCTGGAAACTGAATGTTATTTCCTGACTCATAGGAGTTTAGAGAGGCAGAGAATGGGTTCATGGATGTCAAGCTGTTTCAACAGTGATGTCATGCAGCAAGAGATCAGTGAGCACCACTGCTGTTCATTTATCACTGTTCCTCATTATAGCAGTCCCAAAGCCAGAGATAGATAAGTGAAGAGAATTCCTGTACCACACTGAGGTACTTACTGAATTTGTTCACACCCACAGGTGGGAAAATTAATTGAGCTGCTGGCCGGCAAGGCAGGCGTGTTAGATGGCAGGTTCCACTACGGCACTGCGTTCGGAGGGAGTAAAGTGAAGGATGTGTGTGAGGACCTCGTCCGCCATGGTTACAACTACCTGGGGAAAGACTATGTCACATCCGGCATCACAGGGTGAGTAGATGCTGCTGAGCCATTCTAAAGAGGAAGAACAAGAGCTGAGAGCGCTTACAGTGTGCTCTGTCAGTGTGCCTCAAGATTGGTGCGTTATAAGCTCACGTCATAATGTAAATCATGATAGTGACAAACATGCACACAGCATTTGGGGTTCGTGCTTTAAAACTAGGCGCAGCGTGTGCACCTGTGGTCCAGCTGCTCAGGAGGCTGAGATCCAGCCTGGGCGCATAGCGAGACCCTGTCTCCAAAAAGAATGATTTAAGGACTGTACCTTAACCTTTAAGGAGTAAAGCTTTCCTGTTTTAAAACTCTGATATGAGAAAATCCAAATATAGAAAACTGATAAATTGAAGAAGCCTATATTGGTAAAGCTATAATTTAAAAAGTGAAAAATATTTAACAAAATATTAGTTCTACCTTACTTTTAAGGAACACATCAATTGTATATAATGCAGAGGGTTTCCCTTGACTGTTGAACTTTTTGCATTTATGTGATGAATATCAGATAACTAGTACCAATATTTGCACTTGTTCAGTAAAGTTGTGTTAAGCACCTAATATATACTGGGCATTAAATATATAAAAGTAAACAAATAGACATGGTCCCTGACCTATAAAGCTGGCCAATTAGATTTGTTGCTAAACAGACAGTCAGGCGTGGTGGCATACACCTGTAATGCCAGTCAGTACTTGGGAGACTGAGACAGGAGGATCGCAGGTTTAAGGACAGCCTCAGCAGTGTAGCAAGACACTCAACAACTTAATGAGAGCCTATTTCAAAACAAAAAATAGAGCCGGGTGTGGTGGTGCACGCTTGTAATCCCAGTACTTGGGAGGCTGAAACAAGAGGATTCCGGGTTCGAAGCCAGCCACTGCTACTTAGTGAGGCCCTCCACAACTTAGTGAGACCCTGTTTCAAAATAAAGAATAAAAAATAGAGTTGGGGGTGTGGCTCAGAGGTAGAATGCCCCTGGGTTCAATCCTCAGTACCACAAAAATAAATAAATAAATAAATAAATAAATAAATAAATAAATAAGACATGGTAACTTCTCAGCTAGGCCTGTGACTTCCTAATTTAAAAACTACAGCCTAGTACTGACCATTTCCTGCTTCATTGCTGTTCATAGCACTCATCATTATGATATTAATACTCTACAATACTACTGTCCATCTCTCCATCTATTCTTCTTCTTTTTTTGCTCTACTGGGGATTGAACCCAGAAGCAGTCTACCTTTGAGCTACAACCCCAGTCCTATTTTCTTATTCTTTTTTTTTTTTTTTTTTTTTTTTGGTGGGGGCGGTACTAGGAATGGAATCCAGGAGCATTCTACCTCTGAGCTACACCCCCAACCCTATTTTTTATTCTTTATTTTGAAACAAGGTCTCACTAAGTTGCAGAGGGCCTCACTACATAACTGAGGCTGGCCACGAACCTGGATCCTCCTTTCTCAGCCTCCCAAGTACTGAGCCCCCATGCCCAGCTCATCTCCCCATCTAGGACATAACCTCCATCAAAGCAGGACTGATCTTGGGTTCACTGTTCTAGTTCCAGTCCCAGCACAACAGGTGCTCCATAAATACTTGTTGGATGAATAAATCCAATTATAAACCTTTCTCCAAAATGAAGACAGTGGAGAAGTTAGAAGACCCATGTGAGTGGGTGGGTATTTAAGTTGAGACATGAAGGATGAGGATAGACCTATTTGGAAAATCTGATACAGAAGAAAAGTACATTTAACACCTTATGAAGGCAGGCCTTGGTGAGTTTGGAAAACTGGGAGGACCAGCCCAGAAACCACGTTCTGAGGAGGCAGCTGTTGCGGCCTGAGTGAGGCTGAAGACGAGAGAAAGAGCCAGGTCAGCCGGGCATCTTCCCATCAGCCTGTGAGAGGCAGAGATCCCTGCAGTTACTGAGAACGATAAGGTGTGAAACCGATTCACACCAGGTTTTAAAGGGTCAAATCAGTTGCTTAAATTAAGATATTCTTACGTGTCCCGTGCCAGACCAAACTTTGGGTCACGGTGTTTATGCTGTTCTGAGGGTGTAAGCTGCTTGGACTCCAGTGAGGCTCACCTGGAAGCGCCGTGAGGACCCAGAGCCTGCACGGTACTGCAGAGACACTCTCCAAACATGATTAATGTGCCCCAAATCCATGTCTGTTACAAACATGGAGCACTTTTTAAGATGGTCTATCCGCACTGTATATGGATTTCTTCAGATAGTGGATACTTGAAATGTTAGAATCACAGTTCAGGAAAAAACTAAGGGTCCATTTAAGAAATGGTTGGTCATGCAATTTCTGTGGTCAGAAGTAGGACAAAAGCAGGGTCTCCGGATGCCCTCGCCCTAGCGCCTTGCAGTGCCTTCCGTGACGTCCTGGAATCTGGTGGTGCTTAGGCTCCGTGATGGTGCAGGCCCTCGATAGTGATGCTGAAAATGCTAGAAGAAGACCTGCAGGCAGTGCGGAGCCAGTGCCGCTGCCGCTTCTGTTGTGTCTGGGCTTCCTGTGCTCCCCCCACTCCACCTCAGGCTGTGGCTCCCTGGGCCAGTACTCACCTGCTCTTTGACCTCCTGGGCCCTCTGGGCCTCTTTCTTCAGCTTCAAAATTCTGTCTCTCTGGGTCACTGTATGCATTAAATGACACATGGGAGCCAGGCGTGGTGGCGCACGCTTGTAATCCCAGCATTTGGGAGGCTGAGACTAGAGGATCCGGGTTTGCGGCCAGCCTCAGCTGCTTAGTGAGGCCCTCCGCAACTTAGTGAGACCGTTTCAGAATAAAGAATAAAAAAATAGAACTGGAGCTGTAGCTCGGAGGTAGAATGCCTCCAGGTTCCACCCCCAGTACCGTTAAAAAAAAAAAAGGCATATGGTAGATACTTCCTTTCCTCTGAGAAAGAAGCATTAAAAATTCTTTAAACTGGGCATGGTGGCACATTCTTGTAATCCCAGTACTTGGGAGGCTGAAACAGGAGGATCATAGGTTTGTGTCCCACCTCTGCAACTTAGTGAGACCCTTTTTTAAACTAAAAAAGAAAATAGGGCTGGAGGTGTAGCTCAGAGGTAGACTGTCCTTGGGTTCAGTCTCCAGTACTGCAAAAAAGAAAAAAGAAATTTTTAATGACATCAATTGCCTAGTTGTTCTAGATGAAAGAAAAAAGGTGTTTCCTGTCTAAGCATTTGTATAAACACTCTTTTTAAGCTCTTACTGCAGTTTTTCTAAAGATTCATGGAATAAGCTATGCAACTACATGTTGCGCACCAGTTAGGTAGCAGGCTGTCACAGGTGTTGGAACCACAGTGATGCAGGGGACACAGCTTATCCTTGCAGAGTTTGCTTCTTGGAGGGAAGACAAGACAGTAAGCAGAGAAATAATAAATAATGCTATGATAGCAAAAGGAGATTAGTGCATCCAAAGGTCAAGTGGAGACACATGCAGGGCCGCGCTGGAGAGGGAATAAGGCTCCTTTAGGAATGGTGATCAGGGAAGGCTCTCTGAGGAAGTGCACTCTAAACCGAGCCATGTGAATACTGTGGGAGAATGTTTCAGACAAAAGAATGAGTACATGCAAAGGCCCTGAGGCATGAACAGGCATACTGCATGTGAAAGGGTAAGAAGAGGCCAGTGTTGCTGGAGTAGGTGGGCCATGAGGGAATAGGGATGAGAACCAAGTGGGCAGGAACTGGATTACTTTGAGCCCTGTGGCCAGAATACAGAATTTTGGCAGTATGGATTCTGAATGTGATGTGAAACCACCAGGGAGTCTAGAGCAGAATAAACTCTTACGATTTACATTTTAGAAGGAATCACTTGGCTTGTTGTGTGGAGAATAGATTATTGGGGGTAAGAGGGTAAGCAGGGAGACCAAGTAGAAGACTATTTGTGGTAATCCAGATGAGGAAGGACCGTGGCCTGATGAAGGTGACCACCACAAAGGCGTCATCCTACGTTTTCAGTGATTCACGGTGTTTAAAGGGTTATGTCTTTGTGAAATCATTTATCTCTTAATATAACTGTGGTACTTCTATTTCTTTAAATCTAGCCTGTTCATTCACAACAAACTTAAAATTATTCTTACCTGAACAGTCATAAACCTCGTTATAAACAAGTAAGGACCTGCTAGTGATAAGTCCTAGATAAAACCACCTCTTGTTAGCCTAAACTTACTTTCTTAACCCCAAATGCTGACCTCTCTTTCAGGGAGCCCTTAGAAGCATACATCTATTTCGGCCCCGTTTACTACCAGAAACTTAAACACATGGTGCTGGATAAGATGCATGCCCGGGCCCGGGGACCCCGGGCGGTCCTTACCAGGTAAGAGAGAAGTATCTACTGAAAGACCTTGTGATGCAGTCAAAACTAGCTTGTATTTTCTGGATAGAGCAATAAGCAGACTCAGTGAAATTTCTGTTTTCCTGAAATGTCAAAATGTGAACTGCTAGGCATTAAGAAAAATCATATATGTAGCTCAGGAGTAGAGTACTTGCCTAGCATACATGAATTCTCAGCACTAGGAAAAAAAAAAAAAAAGACTTGGGGGTAAAGGGTACATGTATGCTAAGTGTGTACAAATTTTTTTCTTGTCATTATTCCACCTATTACCCTTTGCATTACAGTAAGTATAAGTAACCTAAGCATGATTTAAAGTACAGTCATGTACTGTATAAGGACATTTCCATCAATGATGGACCATATATGTATATACAGTGGTGGTCCCATAGGATTATAATGGAACTGGAAAATTTCTATTGCCGAGGGACATTGCAGCAACTGTGACATCGTAGCCCAACAGGTACTCACATGTTTGTGGTGCTGCTGGTCCTGTGAAAGAGTAGCACTGTTATGTAACAGTACGTAACACTTGATAATAAAATAAACAACTGTGTTACTGGCTTACTATACTATGCTTTTATTACTGTTTTACAGTGTACTCCTTCCATTTAAAAAGTAAGTCTACTAGAAAACAAGTATGCTGTATGCCAGGTTACACTGGCAGCAGTCTTAGACAACTGGCTTGTGTTTATTGTGTCGCTTGATTGCATCATTTTCTCTTGTGCTAGATTTAGGTTTGAAACACAAGTTTCATTCTTGATGGCCCTGGGAGCAATAAGCTATAGCATAGATACATATAGGCACACACACGTACCATATAGCCTAATGTGTAGTATCTAGACTATACCACCTAGATTTGTGTACGTGTACTCTATGATAGTTGCACAACAATGAAACTACCTAATGTTGTATTTCCCAGGCCATGTCCCCATTGTTAAGTGATGCGTGACTGTGTATATGGGAAGATGTCCACAGGTTACATGCACACATTATGCCATTTTATATGAGACCTGAGCAGCCATGGATTTTGTTATCTGTGGGGGTTCTGGAACCCACCCCCTGTAGATACCAAGAAATGAACGTACTAAGTTTCACATGTCCTTACTAGTGCTGTTTCCAGCTAGAGAAGAATGGTCTAGAGCAGTGGTTCTCCTTTGGGCTGTTTTGCCCCCCAGGGGACATTGGACATCTGAAGGCATTTTGGGGAGTGGGGGGACTGGCCTCTAGTGTGTAGACCTGGGATGCTGCCAAACATCCCACCTTGCACAGGACAGCCCCACAACAAGAGCTCCAGCTCACAGTGTCTAGACGGACATAAGGTATTCTCATCTCCATTTCTCAGCACCAACTTGGACAGATCACTCAGCTTCTCGTGGCTTCCACTTTTTTATATATAACGTGGAGGTGATAATACTTACCTCACACAGTGCTGGTGAATATAGAATGTATACTGTACTGGTCTATAAGAGATGCTCAGTGAATGCCTGATTCCCTCCCCACTTTCACTGAGCATTACTTGGGGGGTATATAATACAGAGGGTGGAGCTGGGCATGGTGGGGCACACTTGTAATCCCAGCATTTGGGAGACTGAGACTGGAGGATCCGGGTTCTCGGCCAGCCTCAGCTACCTAGTGAGGCACTCCGCAACTTAGTGAGACCCTGTTTCAAAATAAAGAATAAAAAATAGGGCTGGGGGTATAGCTTGGAGGTAGAATGCCCCTGAGTTCAATCCCCAGTGCCGCAAAAAAAAAAAAAAGAAAAAATATAGGGCTGGGAGTGTAGCTCGGAGGTAGAATGCCCCTGGGTTCAATCCCCAGTACTTCAAAAACAAACAAACAAAAAATAACAGAATACCAAGATATCTTTGGAAAATATTCACAGACGTTGTTCCCTGATTTGAAGCCTATACTAAACTAATGATAGTGATATTGATAGTAAAGCTACCACCGATGTTATATGTGACTCTACATTAATACAGCATTACATCATATAAAAATTTATAATTATGTTATTTTATTTAATAATAACCACCAGTTATTACTTCTTTTCTTTTTTTATATTTTATTTTTTTAATTGGTACACTGTAATCATACATCTTTGTTAGGTACAAGCTGATAAAGGCATATATGCACACATCTCTCATTTAACCCTTCCCCAATTCCCACCCCACTCCCTCGCCTTCCCTCCTTCTCAAGTTCAGTTTAGTGATTGAGTTTGATATGTTCATGAGAGTACATCATGTGCTTTAGGGTGTCCCCCCTCCCTCCATCACCTTCTGTTCAGTCAAATTCTTTGCTCACCTAAGGTTTCTCCTCCTTCCTCTGGAGTCCCTCTTATGTCCCTTTTTCTCTCTAGCTTCCACATATTAAGCGTGAGGTTCTTTGAGATAACTACTCTTTTTTTTTTTTTTTTAATCTGGTACTGGGATTGAACTCAGAGGCATTCTACCTCCAAGCTATACCCCCAGCCCTATTTTTTATTCTTTATTTTGAAACCAGGTCTCACTAAGTTGCGAGTGCCTCACTAGGTAGCTGAGGCTGGCCGCGAACCCAGACCCTCTGGTCTCAGCCTCCCGAATGCTGGGATTACAAGCATGCGCCACCATGCCCAGCTGGGATAACTACTCTTATGCACTTTTCCAAACAGGGTAAGAGGCTAGGCAGCATGCACAAGGTTATTGTGTGATAAGCAATTTGGACCAGGCGAGCCCTATCCCAAGCCTTCTGCCCCTAGTCACATGTCATTCTGCCCTTTTTTTAATATGATAACACATTTGTCTAATAACTTGTCTCTAAGGCAGCCCACGGAAGGGCGATCTCGTGATGGTGGTCTGCGTCTTGGAGAAATGGAACGTGACTGTTTAATCGGCTATGGAGCCAGTATGCTTCTGCTAGAGAGACTCATGATTTCAAGTGATGCCTTTGAGGTTGACGTCTGTGGGCAGTGTGGACTTCTGGGGTATTCTGGCTGGTAAGTGGACACTGTCTCTCCTGTCACACCCCTTGCCTCTTAAATCACAGCTAAGAAGCCGGGCAGGGCAGTGCACGCCTGTAATCCCAGTACTTGGGAGGCTGAAACAGGAGGATTGTAGGTTCAAAGCCACCCTCAGCAATTTAGCGAGGCCCTCTACAACTTAGTGAGACCCTATTTCAAAATAAAAAATAAAATCGGAGCTAGGCAGGTGGTGCACACCGTAATCCCAGTACTAGGGAGGCTAAGACAGGAGGATCACAGGTTTACAGTCAGCCTCAGCAACACAGTTAGACCCTGTTTCCAAATAAAAGAAATAAGAAATAAAATAGGGCTAGGGATGTAGCCCAGTGGTAGAAGACCCCTGAGTTTCATCCCCAGTACCACAAAAAAATAAATAAATAAAATTGGGCTTGGAGTATAGCTGGGAGGTAGAATGCCTGCAGGTTCAGTCCCCAGCAGCAGGTAAGAATTGCCCCTGGGTCATCCCCACATACACTCCAGGCTTTGCCTGTGGTCACTAACGAGCCCTCCCATCCATGCCTTCCTGTGATTGGGTATTCTGTAGGTACATGTTGTGTTTGCATAATGATCTGCTTTCCACACGACTAGAGTTTAAAGTTTCCAAGGAGTACAGACTTGATCTTCATTTTAATATTATCTTAAGTACATTTTATAGCGCTAGCCACCTATAAAAATCTCACAGATGCATTGTTAGTTGTTCAGATTTACAATCTGTTAAAGAAACTCTTCAGAGAAAATTGTGTCAAAAGCCCTCATTTGTAACGGCAGACGCAGAGAGCCAAACATGTTGCCCCAGTTTCACAGCAGTGGTGACAGCCAGGACAACACCTGGCACCCTGACCCCTTGTCTGGACGCGCTCTGCTGTCGTGAGCTACTTCACCTGTCCTGTGCGTTCCTGGAGGGCGGAAAGCCTATCTGTCTCAGCCAGACACTCTTCCGGGGCCCAGGAGTACAGCAGTGAGCAAGAAGGTGAAGGGCTCTTCACAAAGAGCTCATCTTCTAGTTCCTTTTGATTACATTCTGTTTCATTAACCCCCACATCTCCAGCTTGGGACCTGTGGATGCTTCGTAAAAAATAATTGCCAAATGATACCCTGCATTTGTAGGATTGGCGATGAGTAAATTATGCTATTTATAAAGTTAACAATTTCTGTGTAGACTAGCTGCACAGAGGCTAGCTTAGAGGACGGTGCTCCCTACTTTGTGTTTGTGTTGATGTAGTTACGGCATCTTCCTGTTTGTAGTGGTTCCGCTCTACCACAAAGAAAGTCGTGATTCCAAGGTCTAATGTCCCTCTGTAGGCCAGGGAGCCAGCGGTTCCCAGTCTCTCCTGGCTTTTCTCTCAGAGGCAAGGTGTACCGGGGTGAAGGCAGATGCTGCAGGGGTGGGAGGGAGCCACAGCCTCAGCACCTCCACCTGCCCTGTCCAAGCCCTCATCCTCAGGGAGGTGCCATCCCAGGAGGATGGTGTGAGGCCTGGGGCCTGGGGAGTGAGGAGCCACCTTTTCCCCCTGTGGCCCCCAGAGCCTCCTTCCATAGACCCAACCTCCTGCCATCCCAAGCTGCCAGCGTCTTGCTGGAATACAGCAAATCAAGAATCAGAACAAGGGGGCTTCTTAGAGCACAGTGCATACCCTGCTAGTTAAATGATGAAACCTTTTAGCAAATTATTTTATGGTTCCAGTGTAGAAGAGTTGATAATCACAGTCTGTGAAGAAATTGTTTCATTTCAGAAACTAACAGAAGAGGTGGCCACTTGCAGTTCATTCTTTTCATAAGGTTGCGGAGATGGGGCGACATTCTTCAGAGAATAAGCCTGGCTCTTTCTTATATCAATGAGATGGGGGTTTGTTTCAGTCCTGAGATGTCTATTCGCCTTTTGAAATGCATATTGAGCTTGCTTTTCATAGTCTGGACTGTGTAACTAAAAAAAAGAAAGAAAAGAAAAGAAATAGCATAATAGGAAGATGCCTGGAACCTAGTTCCACTGTGCTTAAGTCTTCAAATTTGGCACAAGGATTTTAAGTAATTTGCTTTGAAAGGATGGTACAGAAGAGTTATTTCATTAAAAATAAGGGTCACGAAACTTCAAGAAGAGTTTCATTTTCTTTTCCTCCTCCTTGCATTCGCTCTCCACCAAATGAAAAACAACCCCCTCCAAAAGGCAATAAATCAGATTCAGTTATGCACTTTGAAAACCCTCCTGTCTCCTCCCCAGATACTCAGCCAAGCCAATGTGAGAAATGCTGTGCACAGTGACTGAGCTCCCAGCACTGCTGGGTTCAGTTCCCAGCTTTCCTGCTTCATTTCTATCTCACACATCACGTAGACAGCACTGCCTGACTCGGCACTGCTTATGTGTTCAGTCTGTATTGTACGTGAAGTCCTTTGAAAAAGGACTAGATCAGGTTATTCGGTTTGAGAGTTCCAACTGCAATTAAAGAACCTTAATATACCGTGTTTGATTGTGAGTGGCCTACTTACACCCTGTTGCCAACAGGAAAAAACTCCTGGTCCATTCTGGCAGTCTAGCCAGTCTAGCCGCCGCCTCGGCTGCCACTTTCTGGTGGAGCAGCATAATGATGCTGTCATTTTTCCCGTTGTTACCTGGCCGTGGCGCGGCCGTGGGAGGGAGCGCAGGCAGGCGCTGGTGGCAGGAAGTCGCCCTTTTAATGAGCAGCACAATGGAGGCTGGGTAATTAGAGCATTCAGAACCTGGGGCCGGCCTCTGCGGGTGATTTGCACATTAGTGAGGCATTGCTATGGGGAGGTTTACAGCACGACTGTTGTTCCTCAGAAGACTCTGAGGGCAGAAGTCACAAAAGAGAATCCCTATTAAGATAATTAGCTCATAGAGGATATCTCACTGGACAGTCATTTCTCATGTGAAGCCACAGCCACCTCTTTTTGCTGCTTCTATCCTAAAAATCCGTTTATTTTACTGTTTTTGGGGTTTGATTTCTATCTTTGGAAATTGTTCAGACACAGTGTAAGGCAATTTTCTATGTACATACAGCATTGGAACATGTGATAGAGAAATATTCAATGACAGAAAATTAATGAGCTATCCAGATTATGAATCAGCATATATGGATTTTAAGTAGATCGGCTGAGATTGGAGTTATAATATACTAGCCAGGAGAATTAGCAAGAAGTTACCCCAGTTCTATCCATATCCCCAATTTATTTGAAGCATGGTATGATTCTTGAATCAGTTAGACATACCCAAGCACCCTGGACACAGTTCTTAAGTTTGAATGCATTAGGGAGGTCTTAAGGTAATCTTCTGTAAAGTTGATAGGATGGTTTATATATTACTGTCAGGTGGTACTTGCAATGTCTCAGCACCCAGCAGTCCTTTGTAACATCATGTTTCCATGACGATGGTTCATTCTCCTCCCAGCCTATATCCTCAAGAAGTTCTGTGTCTATGTAGTTACCACCATGTTCAAGTTCTCAGCCTCAGTACTTTCATGTCTTCTCTAAAATAATAAAAAATACTTTATTTTGCTGATTGCAAAAGTGATCCTTGATCATTGTAAAACATTCCAAACTTACAAAAAAAAAAAAAATTTAAAAAGTGAGTCACCTTCATTCTCACCACCCAGTATTAACATTTTGGTGACTATTCCTTGGGGTACCTCTGATTGCCTTATTTATTTATTTATTTATTTATTTATTTATTTATTTATTTATGGGTTGGTTTTTTGGGGTTTTTTTGTTTTGTTTTGTTTTGTTTTGTTTTGTTTTTGCAGGGATGGAACCCAGGGGCATTCTACCTCTGAACTACAGTCCCAGCCCTTTTTTTTTTTTTTTTCTTTATTTTGAAACAGGGTCTCACTAAGCAGCTGAGGCTGGCCGTGAACCTGGATCCTCCAGTCTCAGCCTCCCAAATGCTGGGATTACAAGCGTTCACCACCACTCCTGGCTTATGGATTTGTTTTTGTTTTGTTTTGTTTTTTGCTTTTTGTTTTGGAACTGGTAATTGAATCCAGGGGCATTCTACCTCCATGCTACACTCCCAGGCCTTGATATTTTTTATTTTGAAACAGGGTCTCAGTTGCTGAGAGTCTTGCTATGTTGCTGAGTCTGTCCTCAAGCCTGTGATCTTCCTGTCTCAGCCTCTCAAGTACTGAGATTACAGGCATGTGCTACCATGCCCAGCTTTCATTCTTTAATTTTTATCTTTTTTTTAATCTTTTAAGATTCTGACAGTAGCAGAAATTGCAAATATACACTTTTTTTTTTTTTTTTTTTTTGCAGTACTGGGGATTGAACTCAAGGGCATTCTACCTCCGAGCTACACCCCCAGCCCTATTTTTTATTCTTTATTTTGAAACAGTGTCTCACTAAGTTGCAGAGTGCCTCACTAGGTAGCTGAGGCTGGCCGCAAACCTGGATCCTCCGGTCTCAGCCTCCCGAATGCTGGGATTACAAACGTGCGCCACCACGCCCGGCAAATATACACATTTCTAAATGTCTTTAAAACTCCAGAGTTGGTGTGGTGGTGCATGCTTGTAATCCCAGTACTTGGGAGCCTGAGACAGGAGGATCGCAGGTTCACGGCCAGCTTCAGCTACTTAGGCCTTCCACAACTTAGTGAGACCCTGTTTCAAAATAAAGAATAAAAATTAGGGCTAGGGGTATAGCTCAGAGGTAGAATGCCCCTGGGTTCAATTCCCAGTACTGCAAAAAGAAAAAAAAAAAAACTGTAGATATGATTTTGAGAGCTCTGAGAGCCTGCTTGGGACCATGCTATTTAGCAAACTTCTTTTCTTCATGCCACAATAATATGCATTTACACTGTTGCATTTAATAGGTGCACAATATTCTTTGTATAAGTATGCTATAATCATAGAACCAATTGTTTGTGGCCATTATAGGAGTGTCTTGCTTTATGCTGTTATAAATAGTGAGGCCATGAACATTCTTGTGAGGTCCCATTTTGGTCTGGAACCTGAAAAATAATTCACTTTCTCCCCAGGGAACTTTCTTTAGTTGTAGTCATTGATTAAGACCTAAATTCAAGCCCAGCATATTGTGGTACACACTGTAATCCCAGTACTTAGTACTTGAGAGGCTGAGACAGGAGGATTGCAGATTTGAGGACAGCCTCAGCAAGTTAATGAGACTATTTCAAAATAAAAGGGGAGTGGGCTGGAGGTATAGTTCAGAAGTAGCATTCCCCTGGGTTCTTTCAATCCCCAGTATCAAAACAAAAACAAACAAACAAAAAAAGACCCAAGTTCATTCAGTTCACCAACCCTTCCTGAAAGAAGAGAAAAGAATATCCTAATTGGAATAGCAAGGATCTTGGTCAGAAACTTGAACTGTTGCAGGGAGTAAGTAGAATATGTGTGCACGCACACACATGCACTTAGTTTTGCACAAGGAACAGCACACTACGTAGAGTAGCTTCCAATACTAATAGAAATAACCAAGCCTGAAGAGCACTGAAAAAAAATAGCATTTGATAGGATGCCATGCTTCTATTCAAAAGTCTTGTGTTTTCCATCAGACTTTAAGTATCTCAGTGACAGAAATCAAATTATAATTGTTGAGCATCCTGCATAAAGTACTATGCTAGTGTAATAGATGCTTATCAAATACATGGAGGTTAAGTGAATCTATTAAAAACTCAATAATGAAAAAATTAAAATCTAAGTCAGTTTCCAATGGTTCTGATTTCTGGGGCTCTTTCAAAACAGTATATAGGCAGATATTTTGCATTTTACAGAGAAAGGTCTAGAAATACAGTAGTAACTGATTTAAATTGCATGCTTTTAAAGCTGAAGGGAGTGATGTTTTATTTCTTTATTTTGCTTCCTTGGGTATTTCTTTTTATTTTCTGGGCATAGATGTACGGATTTGATTGTGTGAATGAACACTTAGAAATAAAAAATAACCGATATCATAGTAGATTTCTGTAGGGCCAACTTTGGCTTCTGTGTGCAGGCCTTCGTTTTTGACACATGCTGCTTACCTTCCAGGTGTCATTACTGCAAGTCATCATGCCACGTGTCTTCCCTCCGCATTCCCTACGCCTGCAAGCTCCTCTTCCAGGAACTGCAGTCTATGAACATTATCCCCAGGTTAAAACTCTCCAAATACAACGAATGAGGATGGAAAAGACAGCTATTTGAAGACGATGAGTCCGATTCAGTGGGAAGCAGAGGGACTGAGGCTACTTCTGCCCCCATGAAGAACTTCTATGATGATTTTCTTTAAAAAACAAACAAAACTGATGAAGAAGCTTTTTGTGTTCCAGAAGACTGGCTAGACAGCCTTGATCAGTGAGGTGCCGAGCCCATGGGCTGCAGCGCAGTTTGATCCACAAATGAGCCCCAAAGGATGCATAAACTTTTTTATCCATGTTCCCATATCTTGAAATTGAGTTATTAGAAAGACCAGACTCCTTAAAAAGAATGTTTGAAAAGATGTCAAAAAAAAAGAAGAATGTTTAAGTTTAAATTCTCCATGATGTCTCCTGTTTAGCGGAACTCCAGGTTCTCATGAAACCTAAAAATGGAAGGAGCAGGAGAGCGGTCTGAGTTGGTTGCCATGCCTTTGCTGAGGTGGCTGATTCCGAGCATCATTTGCGGCGGGGGGGGGCGGGGGGGGCGTGAAGGGAGTTATGGGAAGCTAGGTGGCACCAGTACAGCAGTGGCCTTTGTGTCTGGTACTATAAGGAGACACATTTTCTCAACAGTTAAATCTTAACTTCACACACCCAAACTCTGGAAAACTGCAAAAAATCTTGATGAAATGTTATAAATATATTTCTACTTTGTTAGGCAAGAATGCCATTTTTTCCTCACAAATCCAGTTGCTGCTGTTTTGAACCCCCACGATCATATCATGAGATAATATTTATTAAATATCCAAATGTAAGTCTAAAGAAGCTTTATCCTTTTCCATTCCTGTTAGCATGCTAGCTGTGCATTCTCTGTTGTTCATTTGTTTGTTTGTTACTAGGAGTTGAACCCGGGGGCATTCTACCTCTGAGCTATACCCCAAGCCTGATTTTTATTTTGTTTTGTTTTGTTTTTTATTTTGAAACAGGGCCTCACTAAGTTGCAGAGGTATGCTTGAACCAGCAATCCTCCTATCTCAGCCTCCCAAGTACTGGGATTACAGACATGCACCACCACACCTAGTTCATCCTTTTTTTTTTTTTTTTTTTTTTTTACGGTACTGGGGATTGAACCCAGGAGTATTCTACTTCCAAGATACACCCCCGCCCGCCCTATTTTTTATTCCTTAATTTGAAACAGGATCTCACTAAGTTGCAGAGGGCCTTACTAAGTAGCTGAGGCTGGCCATGAACCTACAATCCTTCAGTCTCAGCCTCCCAAGTACTAGGATTACAAGCATGCACCACAAAGCACAGCTCATTATTTTTAATCAGTCTTTCTTGCCCGTTTCTAATTTAGCTGCTCTGCCCTGAAGCTGGATAAATATTTATGGTAAGAATTGTTCACAAAATAGAAGCTTTATGTAGTGGTCCGGGGCTATATTCCCAGCATTTCACATTGAAGACATCCTACAAAATATTAACCGTTGTTATACACCAACAGGAATCAAGATCTAGTGTCAAAATACAGTTGAGGAGCTGTGTCTGACCAAGTTAAACCTGACACAGGACTTTTCTAGAATTTTCAAACACCTCAAGTTATCATGTATTGAAACCCCCCAACAATAAGACAGGGAACTACACCAGTCATTAGCTTCATTTTCTTCACAATCGAGATACCAGGAAGGCTTCGCAGTACAAGCAGAATGAAGGACATTGTGCAGGTGAGCCGGCCTCCTCGGCCTTTGCTTCAGGGCCTCAGTAGGTATTGCCAAGGTAGCAGAGGTTATATGCTCACATCTTTACTATGCTGCTGTGCCTTCCCTTAGTCTAGCTTTAGAGTTCTCAAAGTTGATGGCACAAAAACTTACTGTGTGTGATAGTAATATGCCATCTTACTGTACTTTGTGGGCTGTTGAGACTTTTCTAGAGTGATCTCAACTACCTCACATCCCATGACAGCTGCACTTACCAACTCCATTGAAAATGCGATTGCCTGCCACACGGGGCATACCATGTCCGTGAACACTCCAAGGGCCATTTGGAAAGAGGCAGGCAGTGTGCAGGGTCCTGGTACAAGGTCTCCATCATGTGTCATTCAGTACTGTGCACTCTACTAGCAACAAAATAGAACGGGACTTGGCCTCTGCCTGAAGATGTGCCGGGTCTGGTGGAGGAGGCAGAGGTGCGTCAGCTACTCCTAGGGCAACACCGTCCTGTGATCAGTGTGAAGGGCTAACCTCAACAGTGCTGCGGGAGATTTAGAACAATCACAGATTTGAGTGTTCCCTTTATAAAGAAACGGAGGTACCCAGTAGCTAAGTGGTGAGTGGCAAGGCTTGGAGGTCTGGCTTCCTCAAAGCCTTAGGAAGCTTCGTTTTCGTTTTGCCCATGATTAAGTTTTTCTTTTTTTTTTTTTTTTTTTTTTTTTTTTTGCAGTACTGGAGATTGAACACAGGGGTATTCTACCTCTGAGCTACTACACCACCACCCCCGTCCTATTTTTTTATTCTTTATTTTTGAAACAGGGTCTCACTAAGTTGTGGAGAGCCTCACTAAGTAACTGAGGCTGACCATGAACGCGGATCCTCTAGCCTCAGCCTCCCAAGTACTGGGATTACAAGCGTGCACCACCACGCCTGGCTCATGATTACATTTCTTATTCGCCAAAAGTGATAATTTTTTAAAATTCAAATGCCAGTGAGTGGTTTATTTCTTATAATTTTTTTAAACCATTCCAGGCCATTGTAATCATGTTGAGGAGAATCACTTCTCTTAGGAAATTTTAAGATTTTAAGACCTAGACAAGCCGGGCGTGGTGGCGCACACTTGTAATCCCAGCATTTGGCAGGCTGAGACCGGAGGATCCAGATTCGAGGCCAGCCTCAGCTACCTAGTGAGGCACTCCGAAACTTAGTGAGACTCGGTTTCAAAATAAAGAATAAGCCGGGCGTGGTGGCGCACGCTTGTAATCCCAGCATTCGGGAGGCTGAGACCGGAGGATCCAGATTCGAGGCCAGCCTCAGCTACCTAGTGAGGCACTCCGAAACTTAGTGAGACTCGGTTTCAAAATAAAGAATAGTTTGGCTATTGTGAATTGAGCTGCTATAAACATAGATACACATGCATCGGTCTGATAATTTGGTTTCCATTCTGTTGGGTATATACCCAGTAGTGGTATTGCTGGGTCATATGGTAGGTTCACTCCCATTCTTCTGAGGATCCTCCATACTGTTTTCCACAGTGGTTGCACAAGTTTGCAATCCCACCAACAATG
>PVLC010002703.1:0-30017 GCA_004027655.1 Graphiurus murinus | reverse complement strand
GTATTTATATCCTTTGCCCATTTTTTTTTATTGGGTTATTTGTCTGAGTTCAATCTCCAGTACTGCAAAAAAAGAAAAAAAGAATAAAAAATAGGACTGGGGGTTTGGCTCGGAGGTGAAATGCCCATGAGTTCAATTCCCAGTACCACAAAAAAAAAAAAAAAAAAAAAGAATATACACTATATTTGTTTCCTTTTAAGTTCAAAAATAGCCAGAATTAAACTTGATAAAAGAAGTCATAATAATAGATCCTTGTAAAGAATGGATGGCTTATGACTCAGGGACCTACCTGCTTCAGCAACTTAGACCCTGTTTCAAATCAAAAAATAAAATAGGTCTGGAGGTGTAGCTCAGAGGTAGAATGCCCCTGTTCAATCCCCAGTACCACCAAAAAAAAAAGTGGCTTCCAAATCTGCATTTTAGTTTCTACTTCATAGCCGTGTTGCACCCAGGATGAGTCTCTTCCTCAGCCAGAGTTAAGACAAGTGGACCCAGGTTCCTTAAGAAGAGGGAGTCTGGAAACCGAGACGGAGGCAGAAGCCACAGGACCTTGCACGTGCTTTCTGGGAAAGCCACCCTGCTTAGCTGTGACGGGGAGGAAGGACGGTGACGGGGTCACAGAGCACACTTGGCCGGAACAACCATTTACCACTGACATCAAAGCAGGAGCCCACGGAACCAGCGCTCAAAGCGCTTCCATGTGCGGAGAGTCAAGTGCGGGATCTGCAAACGCCAAGGCCTTGATTGGGTGCTACATAATGGGATAGTTTTCAGCTGCTTCGGAGCATTTGGGGCCAACACCTTTATTTGCAGTAATGAGTCACATGAGAGGGAACACATTTGGGCTGCTGGCGGGGCCCTTCCGTTCCTGGCCCTCTGAGTAAGAGAGAAGCCAGTTTCTGAGGGACCTGTAAACAATTCCGTTGTGAAACGGATGGTCAGAAAAGTGACTGTAAATATAGCACCTCTTTAGCATCCATATTTACTCCATATGTGTCTCGGAAACAGGGTATTGCATTTGCTGACTGAAAGTGGGGTTTTTACTACCCCAGCCTGCGGAGCCAGGTTGGTGGGAAATTAAAGTCATGCTTTACAGAGGTTTTTAATGGAGAGAGGGGAGCAATCTAGAAGGATAGATTGTTTGTTGCCAAAGCTGAGCTACCAATTTCATTTTAGACACAGGCTCCAGCTGCAATTAGGAGATTTGCTTCAACAAATCAACTTCGTGATTCAGGATGTCATGGCAGAAAATTTCAGAACGACCTGAAAATCACATTTTCACTTAGAAGTCTAACATCTCACACCATGGTCAAAGGCGTTAAAGTGTTTTTCAAGTCCAGGTAATAGCTATAGTTCCATGCATAATAAATTTTAAGTCTGTTTTACTCCCAGCCATTCCCTTTAATGGACACAAGTCTGTTTTACGCCCAGCCATTCCCTTTAATGGACACATTCCCTTTAATGTGAATAAATTAAAGCAGATAGTGGACCCTAAATCCTTTGTATTGGTTGCTGGGATGAAGTTTGCACTCACACTTTTAATATAACCTGAGTGGAGGATTGGTATCTTTGCTATACTTCAAATAGTGACTCCTACAAACACTGTGTGTTAAGTAATATTGGCAGAACTCTGGGAGAGCGGGACAGGATGCCTGTAGGCGCAGTGATTCTTAGTGTGGTCCCTAGGCCAGCAGCTACAGCATCGCTGGAACATTTCTGGCCCCTCTGCAAATCTACCAACAAACGCCGTGGGCATAGGCCACCATCTGTTTTGACGAGCCCTTCTAAAATTTGAGATCCAGTGTTGTAAGCTGAGAAGAGTTTTGAATCCCACCTCTCTTACAGTCAGACTTTGGATCTTTAGGGGTGCCAACGTACCCCTCCTTGGGAACTGGCTCTCTTCTTTCCCTCTCACCAGACATGACTTCCCGTTGAACAGTATATTGCATTGACCACCCCCCCTTCCCAGAAAGCCCGCCACCCCACTTCACCCTTGAGCAAGTGTGGGGGAGCACTTTTCCAGCCTGCCTGACCCCTGCCTCTGCTGGTGGAGACCCTGGGTAAAGGAGATTGGCTTGGGAGCCTGATTTACACAGGATCGATTCTCCAGCCCAGGGCATGGCCTCCTCGCGGGGACTGGTTTTTGACTCTCCGGCCCTGAGGTTTCCCCACCAGACCTGCCTGCTGCTCCCACAAAGCCATCCCACATCAGAGGTGGCCCTTCGGAATGACTGCTCAGAAGGCCACAGTTTCTGTCCCCACCTGAGCTGATCATTTCAGTCTGCTGCCCAAGTCCTGAAAGGGCTGGATGGTGTCACCTCTCCTGAAGCTAAGGGCGGTCTGCAGAGGTGTTGTGGGTGCTGCACAGCTTCCCTGGGGCTGGGGGAGGAGCCTGGTGCCAGGCTTCACAGCCTTTCTGAGGTTACTGAGCCTGCAAGGGGCAGGTGGTCCAGAGTGGCTTACCTTAGAGTCACTGTCCTGAAAATGAATGGACAGTGAATGGCATTGTCAACCAAGGAGGAATCCCTGCCACTTAGGCCCTCTCTCGAGCTCTGTGCATGTAGTGAGAACAGAGAAGCTACACTAGAGACCCAGATTCTTCCACTAATAAGCTGAGTCTCAATTTTCTCATCTGCAAAAGGATATACCTCCTTACCTGCCCAGGCCACCCCATGCAGGCTTATTCAGGAGTAAGACTAGTGCCTACCCCGTAAAGAGTTAATTCAGATGCAATCTTCAAAACACTACCTGTCCTGTGCTACACAAGATTAGGCAGGGTGTGGTGGTGCATGCCTGCAGTAAGCCCAGTACTTGGAAGGCTGAGACAGGAGGATAGCAGGTTCGAGGACAACCTTAGCAACTTAGGGAGACTCTATTTTAAAATAAAAAATAAAATAGGGCTGGGGTGCAGCTCAGAGGTAGAATCCCCCTGGGTTCAATTCCCTGGACTAAAAAAAAAAGAAGAAAAGAATTAGCTTTCCTCTCTATATATGTAAACATCAAACTAAACCAGTTTCTCAGACAAGATACTATTGACATTTGGGGCGAGATAATTATTTGCTTTGGGAGCTGTCCTACGCGTTGTAGGATGTTTAGCAGCACCCCTGGTAGCAGCTAGATGCCAGTAGCACCCTGTTATGATTTGGGTTTGGAATGTCTCCCAAAGGGCTCGTGGGTGAAAAGCATGTCCCCAATCTAATAATATTCAGAGGTGAAATCATTGAATCAGGGCTCTGATCTCATCTGTGCGTGAATCCACTGAAGGATTAATAATTTGAATGAATTCACTGGATGGTAACTTAGGCAAATGGGGTGTGACTGGAATAGGAAGGTCACTGGGAATATGACCTTGGGGCTGTATTTGTCCCTGGTCACTTCCTATCTCTCTCTGCATTTGGCTACCATGAAATGAACTGCTGTCCCCTGCTACACGCCATGCTGTCATGATGTCTGCCTTGGAGTTGGCCAGCTATGGACTGTACGTACTGTATGTACGTACAGTATGTATGTATGTACTGTAAATCTTTCCTCCTCTATGTTGTTCCTGTCTGGTAGTTTAGTCATGGCAGTCAAAAAGTGGACTAAAACACATACCATCTCCAGACACTGCCAGAGATCCCCACAGAGGCAAAATGACTCCCAGTTTAGAAGCACAGGACTAGACAGTGTGTATGAAAATGGTTTACATTACAAAGCAATTGAGAGCAATTTCAAAATGGTAGTTATGCAGACTTGGCCTCAGGAAACTGATTTATTTGCTTCTCAAGAAACCAGCTGCATGCTTGTAATCTCAGTACTTGGGAGGCTGAGACAGGAGGATCGCAGGTCTGTGGCCAGTCTCAGCTACTTAGTAAGGCCCTCTGCAACTTAGTGAGACCCTATTTCTAAATAAAGAATAAAAAATAGGGCTAGAGGTGTAGCTCAGAGGTAGAATGCCCCCAGGTTCAATCCCCAGGACCTCAAAAAAAAAAAAAAAAAAAGAAAAAAGAAAAAAAGAAACTGGCTTTCTGGATAATGAAGCAACCATACAAACAAATATTAACATGAATCCAAAGCCCTTGCTTTTTCTTCAGATAAAACAAGTCAATCATATGTTGTTCATTATGTTAACTAGTTTCATTCCTATCGTACAATATAGTATATAGTATATATCTGATGGTAATGTTACAGACAAAAGATTAGTTATCATCTTCATTTTTATACACATTTCCCTTCAACCTGCTTTTGTTCTACATCTAGCTATTTGTTGTTTTTGTCAAAGATGTAGGGGAATTTCGATCATTTTCTTTGTGTGTGTGTGTGTGTGTGTGTGTGTGTGTGTGTGTTACTGGGGTTTGAACCAAGGGGCATTCTACCTCGAGCTACACCCCCAGCCCTATTTTTTATTCTTTATTTTGAAACAGGGTCTCACTAAGTTGCAGAGTGCCTCATTAAGCAGCTGAGGCTGGCCGCAAACCCAGATCCTCTGGTCTCAGCCTCCCATATGCTGAGATTACAAGCATGCGCCACCATGCTCGGCCAATTTTGATCATTTTCAAAATCAGCCATCAGCTTTGAATCCACCTGCCTGGCCCTGGCAGGGACGGTTTTAGCTCCTGGTCTACTCTAAAGCCCCAAAGCCCGCCTTCCCTCTGAATGGTCCTGTGGGAGGGAATGGGGTCCTGGCCCTAGGAGAACCCTCTCCTAAGCCAGCCCCAGCACTATTTGCACTTGAAGATGGCAGCAATAGAGCTGAGTCCCCAGAGCAGAAATTGCAGCATCCACAGCTGTCTTGGTGAGGTCCTAGAACATTTCCTTCCCTGCGACTGGGGTGTTGCATATCCCAGGCCAGGTTACAATCTGTCAGGACCTGAAATATCTAAATGTGGGTCCAGAAAACAAAACCAGAGGCTGTTAGCAACTCTGCCTGCCGGGAGAGTTATTTTAATTACCTTTCAGATGTTTCAAAAATCTAGGAGTAAATATTTGTAAAGATTATGAGACAGGCATAGTTCTCATAGCAGATGTCGTAGGAACTTTTCTTTTAAAATAAGGCCAGGGCCGGGCGTGGTGGCGCACACTTGTAATCTCAGCATTGGGGAGGCTGAGACCAGAGGATGAGGGTTCTCGGCCAGCCTGAGCTACCTAGTGAGGCACTCCGCAACTTAGTGAGACCCTGTTTCAAAATAAAGAATAAAAAATAGGGCTGAAGGTATAGCTTGGAGGTAGAATGCCCCTAAGTTCAATCCCCAGTACCGCAAGAAAATAAATAAATAAATAAAATAAGGCCAAGGATGGCAAATACACATCTGCATGTTCCCATTCTGTGTCTTTGTCCCCTTGATGGCTCCCTGGTCGCCCAGGACAGTCCACCACACTACACCTGAGTTTGCCCTCAGAGTCTGGACACAGCCTGACCACCATCACACATTGGCCAGGAAGCAGGAGTACATCACTATCAAGAGTAGAGACTTAGCCGGGTGTGGTGGTGCATGCTTGTAATCCCAGCATTTGGGAGGCTGAGATAGGAGGATCCGGGTTTGAGGCCAGCCTCAGCTACCTATTGAGGTACTCCGCAATTTAGTGAGACCCGGTTTCAAAACAAAGAATAAAAAATAGGGCTGGGGGTATAGCTCGAAGGTAGAATGCCCCTGAGTTCAATCCCCAGCACTGCAAAAAAAAAAAAGTCTAGGGACTTAGCAAGCGGGCTGACTGTTTTCAAACCCTGGCTTCATCACCTCCTGGCTCACATGATCTTGGGCAAATTATTTTGCCACGGTTTTCTCATCTGTAAAAATGAGGTAATAATAGTACTTACTCATAAGATGAATTGAGTTAACTGTGTGAGCCACATAGGTGCTCAATAAATACCAGATGTCATTGTAATTAATTGTATGAAAACCATTTGCCAACCCTCTCTAATACCATCTTTCTTTCTCTCTCTCAAATTTATTTTGAAACAGTGTCTCACTGGGTTGCTGAGACCCTTGCTAAATAGCTGAGACTGACCTTAAACCTGTGATCCTCCTGTCTCAACCTCCCAAGTACTGAGATTACAGGTGTGCACCGCCATGCCTGCACCATTTCTTCTCTTTTTTTAACTGTACTTTTTTTTGTTGTTGTTTTGGTTTTGGTTTGTGGTACTAGGGATTGAAACTAGGGTTAGTCTACCTCCAAGCTACATACACACACACACACACACACACAAGAGCCCTTTTTACTTTTTATTATTTTTCTTTCTTTCTTTTTTTTCTTTTTTCTTTTTTTTTTTTTTTTTTTTTTGCGGTACTGGGGATTGAACTCAGGGGCATTCTACATCCGAGCTATACCCCCAGCCCTATTTTTTATTGCGGAGGGCCTCACTAAGTAGCTGAGACTGGCCACCATGAATCTGTATTCTCCGGTCTCAGCCTCCCAAATGCTGAGATTACAAGCATGTGCCAACATGCCTGGCTTATTTTTTATTATTTTGAAACAGGATCCTGCTAAATTGCTGAAGCTGTCCTCAAGCCTATGATCCTCTTGTCTCAGCCTCAAAAGTACTGGAATTACAGGGATATGCCACCACTCCCAGCCTTCTAAAATTTTTATTTACCTAAGTGGTCAGTACATCATGCTGATTCCGCTAGAGTTTTATCCTTGATGTGATACATTTAAATTTTTGTTCAAAAACTCCTAAATAAGCTGGGCGTGGTGGCTAAGCATTTGGGAGGCTGAGACTGGAGGATCCGGGTTCGTGGCCAGCCTCAAGCTGCTTAGTGAGGCCCTCCAAACCTTAGTGAGACTCTGTTTCAAAATAAAGAATAAAAAATAGGGCTGAGGGCCGGGCATGTCGGCGTACGCTTGTAATCCCAGCATTTGGGAGGCTGAGACTGGAGGATCCGGGTTCAAGGCCAGCCTTAACGACTTCATGAGGCTCTCCACAACTTAGTGAGACCCTGTTTCAAAATAAAGAATAAAAAAACTAGGGGGTAACTCGGAGGTAGAATGCCCCCATGTTCATCCCCAGTACTGAAAAAAAAAAAAAACTCCCAAATGTGTACCTTTGGTTATAATGGAGACTGGGTCAAAGGATGTGATTGACTGACAGGAAAGCCACCTCCATGCTCAGAAACAAACAGCACTACCCCATGAGGGTTACCAGATTGTGTGTGTGTGTGTGTGTGTGTGTGTGTGTGTGTGTGTGTGTGTGTTTAGCTGTGCACGTTGAACTCTGCATTAATGTCCCCCGCACAAGAATCTGATGACCTGCGTAAGAAAGAATTTGTATATGAAGGAATCTTTGGCTTATGTGCAAAGGAAAAAGTCTCCCCTGGAAAAAATGCAGGCCTTCCACATTGAGCAGACCCTCGTGTCCGCAGAACAGTCATTGGCAATTAGGTAACTGCCGGGAGATCAGAGGCGAGAACCCGCACATGAAACGGAGGCGGCGCAGGAAGATCACCCCCTTCTATCCCTGAGTTATGGGCGGCCGAGGCTGCCTCCCCCTGTGTCCAATCTGCTCTGAGCTTTTCCTGCTGTGGACGCCGGCCCTGGGGACTTTTACACACCCCAGTTTTCATGCAGCTTACTGATCCCTTTCTCACATGAATGAAAAACGCCTTTGATTTTGAATACGCACGTCTGTTTTGTGTAACACTTAACCGATGTGCCAGAATCGTTCTGTACCTTAAAGGGGGTCTTGCACTGGGGTGATTAAAATCAGTCCTTCTGTGAAGAGTCACTTTGCTCACTTAAAGGATAACCGCCCTGCCTCTCTTAATGGTGCCCATCTCGTTAAACCTGGATTAGGGAGGAAAGGAGCGAGCAGACCAGCAGCTGGAACTCGGCCAGAGTCTACAGAGAAGCTGGGTCCGGCCACAAGAGGGGCTTCAAAGAAATATTATCATCAACCCTTCAGCTGACCGGAAGCCCTCTAAGCCGCTCTTCTTTTGGGGACCTTGCTTCATATCATTTATTCCAGTTAGAACTGTGTTGAGCCAGTGACGACCTTGAACCAGGGCTCCCCTGCCCTTGTTCAGTTGATAGAGTAGGTTGTTCATGATCTAGGGAGTTCTCCATCTCTGGAGAGGTCCAAGGAGATATTAACCATTTACCTGGTCATCCGGCATTCTCTGTTTCTTCCCAATAGGGGGTGCTTTACTAGGGCCTGGGTCTTCAGGGATGAGTTAGGTGATGTATCTGCCCTCAGGAGGCTCAGCAGCGGGAGGAAAGACCGCCAAGCTACAGGAGAAGGGAGGCTACCATTACATACAAAACTGGCAAATTCAACTACATACTCGGCGTTAGAAAAGAAAAAGAAGTATTGAAACAAGGCAAAAAAAAAAAACCCTCTTCCAAGCTGGGCATGGTGGCACACGCTTGTAATTCCAGCATTTGGGAGGCTGAGATGGGAGGATCCAGGTTCATGGCCAGCCTCAGCTACCTAGTGAGGCACTCTGCAACTTAGTGAGACCCTGTTTCAAAATAAAGAATAAAAAAAAAAATAGGGCTGGGGGTATAGCTCGAAGGTAGAATGCCCCTGAGTTCAATCCCCAGTACCGCAAAAAAAAAAAAAAAAAAAAAACCGTCTTCCAGGATCCAGTCAATCCTCCCTCTCCTTGTGCCTCTTGCAATAGGGGGCTCTCTTCTGCAGTGTAAGTCTCAAGTTAACAAGATTATGGTTGGGTTTTACATTGTTTTTGTACCTTTTAGATCTAGAATTTAAGACATCACCCCATTGGATGCCTGACCAAAGAAACAGCCCACTGTTCTGATGCTGAGCAGTCTAAGTTATATGCAAGGATGATTTTGACTCTATGGGTTTTTCATTTTCAACGTTTTTAAAGCTGGATGCAGTGGTATATGCCTATAATCCCAGGACTTGGGAGGCTGAGATAGGAAGATCGAAGGTTCAAGGCCAGCCTTGGCAACTCAGTGAAGTGGCCAGCAACTTAATGAGACCCTGTTTCCAAAAACTAAATAAGTGAATAGGGCTGAGGGTGTCACTCAGAGGTAGAATGTCCCTGGGTTCAATTCCCAGTACCACAAAGATAAGTAAATACTGACTCACCAGAAGACTAGATTCCTCTATGCCACAGCAGGAGGGGCGCCAGCCTGGGGCATCATAGAGGGGGGTCCCAAGCAGTCAAGGCACCTTTCCCAGGGGAGGTGACTGCCAGAGCTAAGCCCTGAAGAACAGGTGGGCGTTACCCAATGGGAGGGTGGCCTGGACAGGGGTGGGGGCGAGGAGAGGAAGAGCAAGGAGGCAAAATTGATAGGACTTTGAAGATGAGGGAGAAGAATCAAGGGGCACCCTCTGGTTACAACTCAAGGTCAGGAGCGACCAGCAGAGACAATGTGGGGGTCAGGGATGGGACTCCTGAGTCCACAGCCTGGGTGTAGACTGTAGACAAGAAGCAGGGGTGCAAGGCAGATGCGGAAGCCATCGGCGGTCGAGGACATGGGACTGGGTCGCACGCACATGGAAGGAACGAGGCCAGATATGGGCGGGCATGGAGAGAATGACCTTCAGAGCAGCCCAGGTAGGAGCAGAAACAGCAGAGAACTGAGGGATGACCCCTCGGAGTGGTGCAACCGGGCCGCGTGGTGGTTCCTTTCCTGGTCTTTGGAGGAACCTTCATACTGATCTCCATGGTGGTTGTACTAATTTACAATCCCACCAAGAGTGGGTAAGAGTTCCTGTTTCCCTGGATGGAACTGGAAAACATTATGTTAAGTGAGATTAGTCACAAAAAGTAAAAAATCGCATGCTCTCCCTAATTCATGGAAGCTAGGGAGAAAGTCGGTCATAGGAAGAAGATGAAGAAGGAGAAACCTTAGATGAGCAAAGAAGGTGACTTAACTGAAAGTGATGGGGGAACACCCTAATGCACATGGTGTACATTCACAAACATATCAAAATCAATCACTAAACTGAACTTGAGAAGGAGGGAGGGCGAGGGAGTAGGGCAGGAATTGGGAAGGGTTAAATGAGAGATGTGTGCATGTATGCCTCTACCAGCTTGTGCCTAACAAAGACGTATGATTACAATGCACTAATAATAATAATAATAATAATAATAATAATAATAATAATAATAAAGAGTTCCTATTTCCTCACTTCCTCACCAGCTGACCAGTCTCAGAAAGTTAAGGGTCATATATTTTTTCTCATATGTGGAAGCTAGAGAGAAAAATAGGAAATGAAGAGGACTTTAGATAAGTAAGGAGAGATGCCAGTAGAAAGTAGAAGGGGATTGGGGAGAAAACACCAAATAATGTTGTGTCCAGGTATCATGGGGTCACTACCAATCTCATACTAACATGTACGGGGAGAGTAGGAGGGGGTTGTGTGCATGTATGTCTGTATCACTTTGAACTTCACTATGATATATAATTACAATGCATACACCAATAAAAGAATATTTTTTAAAACGGAGAGAAGGCTCTCAAAGTGGGAGGGATATCAAGAGTCAGATGCTGTGGAGGGGCCAGGAAGATGAGGCCTGCAGGACAGCCATTGGGCCTCGCAAATCTTGAGAGAAGATTCCAGATCATGAAGGCAAGTAGAAGGCCCTTTAATGTGGACCACAGATTTCCTGGTCTCCCTCCTACACAGTGGCCCTAACAGAAGGCAACAAACCTAGGAAATACTACTGGCCCCAGGAGAGCCTCTGGGGTGATGGTCTCAGCCCCCTTCCAGACCTCTCCTGTAATGGTTTGGATTTAAAATGTCCCCCTAACCCTCATGGGAACAAGGCAGCAATGTCAGAAGTGGGGCTTGGTTGCTAAGGAAGGGTCCCTGGGGGTGTGGCCTTGGAGATTATATAAGATTCCTCCTCTCTTGCTGTCTCTCTCTTGCTTCTGTGACGTGAGAGCAGAGCCCATGCTCGCCCTCTCTCTCTCTCTCTCTCTCTCTCTCTCTCTCTCTCTCTCTCTCTCTCTCTCTGCTCTGCTTCCCTCCACCATGCCCTGAGCTCCACTCCACAGACCCTGTCCAACATGGACTGAACTCCTGAAATCTCCAGACTGTGAGCAAATAGATTTTCCTTCCTCTAAGCGGTGTGTGGGCAGGCTTACTGGATCACAGCAGTGAGAATGTTGACCGAGATAGAAATTTCTGGAATGGTGGTTTCAACATCCTTCCCAGACCTCTCCCCAGCAGGCCTCCCCACATTGAACCCTATGGGGGCAAATCACCCCAGAGGACATGGGACAACACCTGATCAGGATCTACCCCATCCTTTTAGGCCTCTGAGGGACCAAGAAGGGCTTCTCAATACAAAATTCTCCATATTTTAAAGAATGCAAAAATCAACATTGAGCTGAGAGCCTGTTACTTGCTCTCTACAAAATAATACCTCCCCCCCCTCTTATTTTATTTTATTTTTTTTTTTGGCAGTACTGGAGATTTTACCAGTGACCTCCCTCATACTAGGCAAGTGCTGTACCACTGAGCTACATCCACAGCCATTTATTTTATTTTATTTTGAGACACAGTTTGGTTAAATTGCCTGGGCTGGCCTGGAACTTGACAATACTCCTACCTTAGCCTCTGGAATAGCTGGGATTACAGATGTGTGCCACCACTCCCACTTCTGTAACAGTTAATATATTGATCACTCTAATTATGGAGGGCCTAGGACATGCATTTGTCATCTTGTTTACTTGCACCACAATCCCCTGCTATCATCTCAGCTTCATGAGATTAAGTGACTTCCCAGTGTGGCCCAGCTGGACCCAGACCTGAGCTCCTCTGACAGCTCTGGAATCCCCTGCAGGCTGCTTACCATTTAGGGCTTCCAGCATCCAGCCATGGTATGCAGACACAGTATGCCAGCCCAAAGCTCAGGGCCATCCAGATTCTTCAAGAAGTTCTTCAGTAATGCAAATGGCTTAGACTGTAGATAATGCTGAATTATCCCTAAATGTTATAGCAAGGCCAATAGTTCTGTTTGTTTGTTTCAATGTTTTCCCCATCTGCTGCCAAAGCATTTCCTCAGCCTCCCAAATACTGGGATTACAAGCCTGCGCCACCACACCCGGCATTAATCTATTTTTAAATAAGAATTTTCATTCTTTTGATGTTGAGTTCCTTATATGTTGTAAATTAAACCCTTGTTGGATGAATAACTTGCAAATATTCCCTCCAATTTGTAGGTTATCTCTTCACTTTTAAATTTTTTTCTTTTATTGCTTGTGCTTTTGTGATCATATTTTTTTAAAAAATTTGCAGCCAGGTGTAGTGATGCATGCTTGTAATCCGAGCATTTGGGAGGCTGAGATCGGAGGATCCGGGTTCACAGCCAGCCTCAGCTACCTAGTGAGGCACTCCGCAACTTAGTGAGACCTGTTTCAAAATAAAGAATAAAAAAAAAAATAGGGTTGGGGGTGTAGCTCAGAGGTAGAATGCCCCTGAGTTCAATCCCCAGTACTGAAAAAAAAAAATTTGCCCAAGCTGGGTGTAGTGACACACACCTGTAATCCCAGCACTTGGGAGGCTGAGACAGGAGAATCAAAGATTCATGGCTAGTCTCAGCAACTTTGTAAGATCCTCAGCAACTCAGTGAGATCCTGTTTAAAAATAAAAGAAGTCTGGGGGTGTAGGTCAGAGGCAGAATGCCCCTGGTTTCAACCCCTAATACCACAACACAAAACAAAAAAAACTTCCCAGACCAGTGTCCTAAAACATCTTTCCTACATCGTCTTCTAACCATCTCATAGTTGGGGATTTGTCCCTCTTTTTGTGACATCAGCAGCCATTGACATGTAATACTTAGGTCTACTAATTCCCAAGAGGATACAAAATGATGATGTGTAAGTTCTATCACCTCTCTATTTAGTACCCTGGATGCACCTGTTTAAGAAGCTTCCCTTTACCAACTCTGGTTACACACAGGTATACTCCAGGTATGTGTTTGAATATTTTTCTTTTCTTACCATTTGTCAAAATAATCAGTGAGTTTCCTGGCATCCTTCAGTGGGACCTGAGGTCTTATAAACTCATTCATTAGACGTGTTTTATGTGTCCTGGTGCACTGCAGTTCTCATCCTTCTGAGGCTCAGGTCTCCCCATCCTCGTCCAGGAGAAGCTATTCAAGCTGGCCTTGGATTCCTTTTTTTTTTTTCCGGTACTGGGGATGGAACCCGAGGGCATTCTGCCTCCGAGCTACACCCCAGCCCTATTTTTTATTCTGTATTTTTAAACAGGGTCTCACTAAGTTGCAGAGTGCCTCACTAAGCAGCTGAGGCTGGCTGGGAAGCCAGATCCTCCAGTCTCAGCCTCCCAAATGCTGGGATTACAAGTGTGTGCCACCACGCCTGGCTTGGATTCCTTTTTATATAAACTCAGTAGTCCTTGGAAATTCCCTTGCTTTCAATTATGATGTTCCAGCTTCCTATTGTACATTTTCTACCCCTGGCCTGGACTCAGCCCTTGCTCCAAGAAGCCCAGCAAGTTTCCTGTTTGTGAGAAGTGATAGTTCAAGAATCCAAGTGTTAGGGATGCTCAGTGCTGATGAGTAGGTAATTGTTCCTAAGTCTTTTTTATGTTTAAAGCAAAGAGACATCATCAATAGAGGATAGATAAGCTGGGCGTGGTGGCACACGCTTGTAATCCCAGCATTTGGGAGGCTGAGACCAGAGGATCCGGGTTCGAGGCCAGCCTCAGCTACCTAGTGAGGCACTCCGCAACTTAGTGAGAGCCTGTTTCAAAATAAAAATAGAGGATAGATAGATAGATAGATAGATAGATAGATAGATAGATAGATGGACGGACAGACAGGACAAATTATGGTCTGAATGTGTCCCCTCCACAATTCAGCTGTTGCCAATGCAGTCATATTAAGATGTGGCGCCTTGCCGGGTGTGGTGGCGCACACTTATAATCCCAGCATTTGGGAGGCTGAGACCTGAGGATCTTGGTTCGAGGCCAGCCTCAGCTACCTAGTGAGGCACTCTGCAATTAAGTGAGACCCTGTTTCAAAATAAGGAATAAAAAATAGGGCTGGGGGTGTAGCTCAGAGGTAGAATGCCCCTGAGTTCAATCCCCAGTACTGCAAAAAAAAAAAAAAAAAAAAAATGTGGAGCCTTGAAGAGCTCACTGGGCCACCAGGGCTCCCTCATTAGTGGAGTCAAGGCTTCATGAAAGAGGCTTCACGCAGCTGTCAATGGGCTGGCAGCGGTGCTCTCTGCTACGTGAGGACCCAGTCAGCAGGTCCTCACCAGACCGAACGCTCGTACCGGATCGTGCGCTTCTCAGACTCCAGAGCTATGAGACATAATTTTCGTTCTTTATGAAATAACCTCTTTTATTGTAGCAGCACAGACTAGGATAGATATATAAATAAAGAGATTACAGAAAGATAATAATAGCCATAGATGGAAATAATACATCCTGAGTTTATATCAATATACTCCATTCTAATTCAGGCCTACAAGGCTTTCTTAACAGCACTAATCTTGACAGAAATCCATAAATTATTTCCTCTTTCTCTCACACTAAAACTCACAGTTCCCAGTTTTCAACAACACCAACATTTGCTATCCTAGAATATATGAAGCAACCAAAAAGTAGAAACAACCCAAATGTCTATCGATTGATGAATAATGTATGTGTGTGCAATGGAATAGTATTCATCCATAAAAAAGAATTAAGTACTGATAAAAGCTGAAAATGTAATGCTAAGTGGAAAAAGTCAGACATTAAAAGCCATATATGATTTCATTTATATGAAATGTTCTGAATAGGCAAATCCAGAGTCAGAAAGTAAACTAGTGTTGCCAATAGTATATATAGATTTGATACAATCCAACTCAAAATCCCAGCAAGTTAAAAGAAGTTGGTAGACCCATAATACTCAATTTCAGGATTTACTATTAAGTCAATAATTAAAATAGTGTGGTATTAGTGACAGAATCAACATATTGATTAATGAAACAGAATACAGAAAACAGAGACTCATACAAATATAGACATCTTATTTTGACAAAAAAGGAAAGATATTTCAATAGAAAAAAAAGGATATTCTATTCAACAAACAAGCACTGAAATACTCTTTGTCCATATTAAAAAATAAAAGCCTAAAGCCGGGCGTGGTGGCGCACGCTTGTAATCCCAGCATTCGGGAGGCTGAGACTGGAGGATCCGGGTTCGCGGCCAGCCTCAGCTTCCTAGTGAGGCACTCTGCAACTTAGTGAGACTCGGTTTCAAAATAAAGAATAAAAAAATAGGGCTGGGGGTATAGCTCGGAGGTAGAATGCCCCTGAGTTCCATCCCCAGTACCACAAAAAAATAAAAAATTAAAAAATAAAAGCCTAGACATAGACCTTATTTCTTTCACAAAAATTAATTCAAAATGAATCATAGTCCTAAATATAAAATTCAAAACTAAAAAACTTTGAAAAGGAAACAGAAAATCTAAGTGACCTTAAATTTGGAAATGAGTCTTTAGATACACCAAAATTATGATCTATGAAATAAATAAATAAAACCTTTGAGCCAAGCATGGTGGCACATGCCTATACTCCCAGTACTTGGGAGGCTGAGACAGGAGGTTAGCAGGTTCAAAGCCAGCCTCAGTAATTTGGTGAGGCCCTCTGCAACTTAGTGAGACTCTGCTTTAAAATAAAATAGGGCTGAGGATGTAGCTCAGAAGTAGAATGCCCTTGGATTCAATCTCCAATTCAATTGATTAATTAATTAAGTAAGTAAGTAAAAATTAAAAACTGCTCTGAGAGCCAGGTGTGGTGGTGCATGCTTATGATCCCAGTACTTGGGAGGCTGAAACAAGGGGATCACAGGTTCAAAGCTAGTCCCAGCAACTTAGTGAGGCTCTCAGCAATCTAGTGAGACCCTGTTTCCAAATAAGAAATAAAAAATCGGGCTGGAGTGTAGTTTGGAGGTAGAATGCCTCTGGGCTCAGTCTCCAACACCCAAAAAAAAAAAATGCTCTGAAAAAGATAAGCCATAGAATGGGAGAAAATAATCTGGTAACAGATTTGTGCTAAAAATATACAAAGAACTCAAAAACTCCATCATAAGAAAAACAACCTAATATAAAATGTGCAAAAGCTGGGCATGGTAGCACACGCTTGTAATCCCAGTACTTGGGTGACTGAGACAGGAGGATCTGAGTTCTTGGCCAGCCTCAGCTACTTAGTGAGGCCCTCCATAACTTAGTAAGACCCTGTTTCAAAATGAAAAATTAAAAATAGGGCTGGGGATGTACCTCAATAATGAGATTCTACTACATACCTATAGAATGGCAAAAGTTTTTTTGGGTTTTTGGTGTGTGTGTGTGTGTGTGTGTGTGTGTGTGTGTGTGTGTGTGTGTGTTACTGAGGATTGAACCCAGCAGCATTCTACCTCTAAGCTATACTACCATACCCGCGATCCTCCTGTCTCAGCCTCCCAAGTACTGGGTTTACAAGTGTGCACCACCACGCCGGGCAGCAAAAGTTTTTTAAAAACTGACAATTCAAATTGTTGGTGAGGATGCAAAGCCACAGAAACTCTTCTTCTTCCTTGCTGGTGAGAATGCAAAGTAGTAGAGCAGCTTTAGAAGACAGTTTGATGACTTCTTTTTAAACCAAATATACTTTTACCATACAGTCTAGAAATCAGACTGTATTTATCCAGCTGAATTGAAAACCTAAACACAAAAATCTACACGAGAATGTTTATAGCAGGAGGTAGAATGCCCCTGGGTTCAATCCCCAGTACTGTACAAAAAAAAAAAAAAGACAAAGTAAAAAGCACTGGGAGGTATGGGGGAAGTTGAACAGGTGAAACAGAAGATTTTTTAGGGTGGATACGTTAATCCATATGATACTTAAAATAGTGAATACATGATATTATGAATTTGTCAAAAGCTCATAAAACTTTCTAGAACAAAAAATTAACTTTAATGTATGTAAAATTAAGAAAAAAAATTTAGGAGATTGTGGGATCCCAGGATGGAATGCAGACTGTGACAAACAATCTAACTTATTACACATATATGAAGCAACTTACAGAAAAGAGCGGGAGGGAGAGGAAGGAACCAAGTAACCGTGGAAAAGAATCACCTCCAACTGTGAGTATAGGCACAAGAGGCTGTACATAAGCATCTACTCTAGTTGATAAAGTTGTTCCTCAAGGCACTACAGGTTATCATGGTATATAGTGGGAAGCAGATTTCTCACTGCTGAAGGGGGAGGAGCAAGAGAAAGTCAAGAGGACCCCACAGGAGACTGGAATGCACTAAATATACATTGGTATATACTAAATGTAGTGTGGGATCTTGGATAGGATTCTGGAACAGAAAAAGTTAATTAGGAAAATATTAAGGAAACCTAGGTAAAATATTCACTTTTGTTAATAATAATGAATCAGTGTTGGTTCACTAATTAATAAGCACATTATACTGTTAGGTGTTAGTAAGGGAAACCAAGGGTGAGAGGTATAAGTGAACTCTTTACGATCTTTGCTATTGTTCTGCAAATTTAAGCTGTTCCTTAAAAAAAAAAAAGTTTACCTAAAAAAAAAAAAATTACAGAAAGTCAAGAATTCCTCAGAACTGCAGTCAGAATTATCTAAACTGAGCTGGGTGTGGTGGCACACACTTGTAATTCCAGTACTTGGGAGGTTGAGAGAGGAGGATCCCAGGTTCTCTGCTAGCCTCAGCTACTTAGTGAGACCCTGTTTCAAAATAAAAATAAAAAATAGGACTGGGAATGTAGCTCGGAGGTAGACTGTCCCTGGGTTCCATTCCCGGTACCACCACACATAAAAAGAATTATTTAAATGGAACAATATTGAATGCTAAAAGTTTTAAAGGTAACAGAAAAACTACAATGTAATACCAACATACCCATTAGAATTGATGAGGTAGAATAGAAGGAATAAAAATTTAGGCAGAAAGGAGACGGATTGGGAAGGAAAGGAAAAATCTGGAGAGTTCAAATTCTCTAACTCCACCCTACGGGTGTGTCTGGACTGTGGTGGAAGTCTTGGGGAGCACATACCCTGAATATCAATGGCCCCTCTCCCCACCTGAGATTCCTGAGATCCCCAAGAACAAAGGTCAGACCTCTGCCAGCCACCACCCATCATTGCTAAGAAACCCGAGGAAGAGGAGGTCCAGACCTCCGCTGTGCCCACCCCTTCTTGGACTGCAAAGGCTGCAAAGACCCTCTTGGCCTGGATGATCTCTCCTCGCCTACTTTCTCCCTCAAGTCCCTCACTTTCCTAAACAAAACTCCTGCCTTTGTCCCTGACTGGTGTGTGTTGAAATTCTTTTCTCCATAGAGGGACCCACAAGAGGTATCATGCTGACCTACGACAGAATGACTAAAATTTTTAAATTTGACAATATCAAGTGATCAAGTTAGCGACAATGTGGACAGACACATTGAAGCACTCATATGTTGCTGATGGGAATATAAAACAAAATTCTTTGGAATTTTGTTTGATAGATTCTTATAAAGTTATAGCTTGGAGGCAGGAGTATAGAGTTAAAGTTTGTGACTATTGAAAGGAAAAGAGTGAGCTGGGTGTGATGACCCACACTTGTAATCCCAGTACTTGGGAGGCTGAGACAGGAAGAACGCAGGTTTGAGGCCAATCTAAGCTACTTAGGTTTGAGGCCAATCTAAGCTACTTAGTGAGGCCCTCCACAACTTAGAGAGACCCTGTTTCAAAATAAAGAATAAAAATAGGGCCAGGGGTGTAGCTAGAAGGTAGAATGCCGCTGCCCCCCCCCCTTCAAGATTGTACCCTTTAAGCTGGCGATCAATGGCAGGCGGGTCTTCCCCAAATACATTCATTGTTTAAGACAAACTGCAAGAAGGCACGAGCAGATCTCACCACAACTACTGAGACTCTCCCTTAAATGCATTTACATGTGAACAGATACACCTGGGAGGAGACCTAATGCAATTTTAGACACATTTTTGACCTCTGCAAGTTGGCACAGGCACCAACATATCTTATGGATATGTTAATTTCTAGCCCCCAAATGTAGACATGCTATTCACTCCTTGATATCCTTGTTCCTCTGCCTAGGAGGAAGCAGCCATCTTCTTGCTACTGTGCTGTTGTGAAAGTAGCCACCTTGCTCTGGGAATCATGCAATAATTCTTTACCAACTCTTTACCAACCCTCTTTGTTAGCCCCGTTTAATTTCCATCCTGCATGAGCTAAGGGATGCACTCAGGCGGTAACATTCACTTACTATATGGCCCCAAAATTTCATTTCTAGTTTACCCAAGGGATAGGAAAGCATATGCACACACAAAAACTTGTATGTGAGTATTCACGTTTTACTCAGAATAGCTCCAACTTGGTAACCATCCAGATAGGAGAATGGCTAAAGGAATTGCAGCCCATTTATTTATTTATTTATTTATTTATTTATTTATTTATTTATTGCGGTATTGGGGATTGAACTCAGGGGGTTCTACCTCTGAACTATACCCCCAGCCCTATTTTTTTTATTCCTTATTTTGAAACAGGGTCTCACTAAGTTGAGGAATGCCTCACTAGGTAGCTGAGGCTGGCTGAGAACCCGGATCCTCCAGTCTCAGCCTCCCAAATGCTGGGATTACAAGCGTGCGCCACCATGCCCGGCTGCAGCATTTAGACAATGGAATACTACTCAGAATTAAAGAGGAAGAAGCCTACTGATGTATGCAAGAAAGTGATAGACATCAAGATGTTATTCAGAGAAAGAAGCCAAACACAAGAGTGTAAAGTACATGACTCCATCTTTATGAAACCCTTAACCTATTGTGAGAGAAAGAACATCAGTTGCTGTTTGGGGCGGGGGTAGGAATTAACTGAGAAGGGACAAAAGGAGACTTTTTAAAATAATGAAAATTTTATATATTGATTATGACACTAGTTATACAAATGTATATGTTAGTAGTTATCCAACTATTTTTTATTCGTTTGTCTATTTGTTTGTTGTGGCACCAGGGATTGAACCTGTTATGGGGTACCACGATCCCCCAAATCGTGGGTCCTTGGTATTCGTGGTAAAAAGAATTTTAACATGTACCAGTCAGGAATAACAGGCAGGGTTTTATTTCAGGAACTCAAAGGGAAGCAGGAAAGGGGAGGGTAGGCATGGAGCGGGAAGCGGGAGGGCAAAGCCGCGAGCCTCAGGGAAAATGTGTGGGAAAAAAAAAAAGCCGGTCCTTTTTCCCCAGGAGGGCGGGCACAGGAAGGGTTTTGGATCCTCCTCTTCCTCAGATTCAGGTGGGCGAATAGGTGGTCAGGTAGGCCCGGAAATGGCAGGTGGGGCAGGACTTCTGGAGATTAGGGCGTGGGCCTCAGGTGGAGGCGGGACTTCCTAAGAAAAAAAACTTGTAAGGGGCGGAGTTAGCTTAACTCTCCAGATTTTAAAAAAACTATATTTTCCTGGATCCTCCCAATACCATCCTTTCTACCTAACTCTTCGCTTTCTAGCCTACCTCATCAAACCCAAGGGCATTCTATCATTGAGCTACTCTCCCAACCCCTTCCCCCTTTTTTGATGGTACTGGGAGCTGAACCCAGGGGCATATTACCTCTAAGCTATACTCCCAGCCTTTTTTTTCTTTTGAAACAGAGTCTTGCTAGGTTGCATAAAGTCTCAGTAACTTGCTGAGGCAGGTCTCAAACCTGCAATCCTCCTGTCTCAGCCTCCCAAGTACTAGGATTACCGAGTGTGCTACCATGCTACCAGCATGTGCCACCAAGCCTGCTTCCTCCAGCCCTTTTATTTTGTGTGTGTGTGGTACTAGAGATTGAACCCAGGGGCATTCTACCTCTGGGCTACACCCCCAACCCTATTTGTTATTCTTTATTTTGAAACAGGGTCTCACTAAGTTGCAGAGGGCCTCACTAAGAAGCTGAGACTGGCCTCGAACCTAAAATCCTCCTGTCTCAGCCTCCCAAGTACTGGGATTACAAGTGTATACTACCATGCCTGGCTTCAACTATACATTTAAAATGTGTGCATTTTACTGTGTGTAAATTATTCTACAACAAAGAAATCTGGAAAGAAAAAAAAATGACAAATTGGAAAATGAAAGAGACGAGTGTGTGTGTGTGTGTGTGTGTGTGTGTGTGTGTGTGTATCTGTCTGTCACTGGGGATTGAATCCAGAGGCATTCTGCCTGAGCTACAAACTCAGTCCTATTTTGTTTTATTTTGAAACAAGATCTCAATAAGTTGCTGAGAGCCTCACTAATTTGCTGAGGCTGGCGGTGAACCAAAGATCCTCTGGTCTTAGCCTCCCAAATACTAGAATTACAGTCATGCACCACCAAGCCCGCCCAGCTGGAAGGGAAGTTAATTTATGCAAAGTTGAGATTCCTGAAGAATAATACCTAAGAATTGAAATAAAAAAGTCTTTAAAAATACAATTCAAGAATATTTTATTTAGCCGCGTGTGGTGGCTCACACCTATAATCCCAATACTTGCGAGACTGAGACTGGAGAATCACAGGTTTGAGGCCAGCCTCAGCAAGTAATGAGATTTACAACCTAGCAAGACCCTGTTTCAAAATAAAAATGAAATAGGGCTGGGAGTGTAACTTGGAGACAGAATGCCCCTGATTTCAATCCCAGTACCACAAAAAATAAAAATTAATAAATAAAAAAATTTAAAAAGCCTCCAAACCACTGCTTGCCTAGCCTATCATATCCTGGAATATTTGGTACAAAAAAAAAATTAAAAGTGAAATTAAAAGTTTTACTGGGTATCAAAGAGAAATATTCTGGGCTTCTATGTTTAAAAAAAAAAATCATATCAGCTATGACAGAATAAAATGAAGACTGGCCTACCACTTTATTCAACACTGACTCAGGAAGAAAGTTTAGCAACACCCACCTCAGAAAAATAAGATTCACACCCAGCCTTTTTCTCTCTTTCTTTCCCCTTTCTCTCTCTCTCTTTTCTTCTTTCTTTCTTTCTTTCTTTCTTTCTTTCTTTCTTTCTTTCTTTCTTTCTTTCAGTTATAAAGCAAAAAATAAGAACATGCAGAGCATATAGTACTCATGATCCCTTACTAAATAAACTGTGGAAAATAAACCACCTAGAAGATGAATAGAAAAATCCAAAGCCAGGCGTGGCAGTGCACGTTTGTAATCCCAGTACTTGGGAGGCTGAGACAAGAGGATTGCGGGTTCGAGGACAACCTTACCAAGTAATGAGACTCAGCAACTTAATGAAACCCTGTTTTAAAATAAAAATAAAATAGGGCTGGGGGTGTAGCTAAGAGGTAGAATGCCCCTGCGTGCCACCACCCCCCCCAAAAAAAATCCATAGGAACAAAAGTTTAGGGGTGAAAATAGAATCTTTTAAAATGTAGTGTTATGCCTAAAACAAGGGGAAGGAAAAGCATAGACAATTTAGTATACTGATTGCCTTATCTTTGTATGTGTGTGTGTGTGTGTGTGTGTGTGTGTGTGTGGTGCTGGGGATCAAAGCCAGGGCCTTGCACATGCTAGACATGCAATAAACAAACAAACCAACCAACTGTTTAAAAATGTTGAGGATGTAGCACAATGGTAGAGCACTTTCCTACCCTGCCTAAGGCCCTGTGTTTGATCCCTAGTATTGGGGGGTGGGGGGACTAAAATAACGTTAAAACATAAATCTTCCAAACCCTCAGAAAATGCAGGCACAGAAAGAAATACACAAGACTCAAATCATAAAATAAAGATATTTTTAGAAGGAAGAAAAAATAGGGAGTATAACATAAAATATAATTTAAAAGTAACAGCAATTGTGTCTGTTGCTGTCAAGAAATTCATATGGACAAACTAACTTTTTAAAAAGAAAATACTCAGCCGGGCGTGGTGGCACAGGTTTGTAATCCCAGCATTCGGGAGGCTGAGACCGGAGGATCCGGGTTTGCGGCCAGCCTCAGCTACCTAGTGAGGCACTCCGCAACTTAGTGAGACCCTGTTTCAAAATAAAGAATAAAAAATAGGGCTGGGGATGTAGCTCGGAGGTAGAATGCCCCTGAGTTCAATCCCCAGTACCGCCAAAAAATAAAAAATAAAAAAAAAGAATAAAAAATAGGAACTAGGGCTAGGGATGTAGCTTGCAGGTAGAATGCACCTGGGTTCAAATCCCCAGTACCAAAAAAAAAAAAAAAAAAAAAAAATTACAGAATATTTGGGAAATGGTCAGAGAGAAAACATTTACTATTTAAACTTATGTAGCTGAAGTAGTACAGAGAAAAATGTATAACCTAAGACATTAATGTTTATAAATAATGTAGGAGGAAAATAAATTAATTCATAATCTTTCCCAAGGAATTAGAAGAACATAATGAGGATAGAAAGGAAAGCTAAATTAAAGACAGAATTTAATATATTAGAAAATTAAAGAGGTCTGACAAATAAAAGGATTTTAAAAATAAAATAAGAACCTAATCAAGAAAAAGGGAGAAGCCGGGCGTGGTGGCGCACGCTTGAAATCCCAGCATTTGGGAGGCTGAGACCAGAGGATCCAGGTTCATGGCCAGCCTCAGCTACCTAGTGAGGCACTCCGCAACTTAGTGAGACTGCAAAAAAAAGAAAAAGAGAGAAAACACAAAGACACAAAATAACAAATAAAAATAATGAAAATAATCTCAGAGTAAGCTAAAACAATTATATATTGTTCCATTTTATTTATTTATTTATTTATTTATTTATTTATTTATTTATTTATTTATTTATTTTATTTGCAGTACTGGGGATTGAACTCAGGGGCATTCTACCTCTGAGCTATACCCCAGCCCTATTTTTTATTCTTTATTTTGAAACCAAGTCTCACTAAGTTGCGGAGAGCCTCACCAGGTAGCTGAGGCTGGCGGCAAACCTGGATCCTCCGGCCTCAGCCTCCCGAATGCTGGGATTACAAGCGTGCGCCACCACGCCCGGCTTTATTGTTCCATTTTAAAATGAACTAAAATAATTTCTCAGGCAAATATGTCTGATATTTACCTTAGAAAAGTGAGAGAAATTGGACCAATTATATGTAAAATAAAGTTTTAAAGATTTAGCCAGAAATCTTTGCCAAAAATCCTATATGGTGTCCCAGAAGAAATTGAACCAAGATTTTAGAAACTAACACTTTAAAAATTTTCTCTGTAACATTAAAAAATTTATCTCTGTAGGCCCATGCATTGAGCACCCCCCCCTTTCCCAAATAACTAGCAACAATGAACAAAACACACAAACTGAAAATTAAGCAAAGAACACCAGCCTCAAAAACAAATTAAACGAGCCGGGCGTGGTGGTGCACGCTTGTAATTCCAGCATTTGGGAAGCTGAGATTGGAGGATCCAGGTTCACGGCCAGCCTCAGCTACCTAGTGAGGCATTCCTCAACTTAGTGAGACCCTGTTTCAAAATAAAGAATAAAAAATAGGGCTAGGGGTATAGCTTGGAGGTAGAATGCCCCTGAGTTCAATCCCCAGTACCAAAGACAACAACAACAACAACTTAAACATCTCTATGCACTGACCAACAGGACAACAACACAGAGTTAGAATCTCAGCTAAAGAAACCAGCAAACTTGGAACTGGCCAGGGCAGCTGGGGGTGGGGGGTTCTTCCTCAGGGTCGGTGGATCTGAAAGATCCACTATAGTCAAGATTGTCACCAGAAATCAGAGGCTGCTCCAGGGCTCTTCCACCTGTGCAAGGCAGCTAAAAATCATTGCCAAATGCTGTCCCATGGAGGCTTGTGTGAGGCTGTGGTCCTGGGGAGGCAAAGGACACAGCATAATTTATGGCTGGGAACTAAATCAAGTTTATCCACTGACAGCTTGGTAGCATCTTTGTGCTTCCTCAATATCACCATGGGGCGGGAACCCTGTATTGCCAGAGGACCTAGTTCAGGACCAGGGGGACTAAATGGAACCATTATGCAGGCTGGGAGGAGAATGAAAGGAGAGAAAAGGTGGTGGAGATAGGGAAGTGAGAGAGAGACTCTTTTTAAGGCACATTAAAGGATCTCATAGTTCTCAGCCAGGCATGGTGGTGCATGTTTGTAATTCCAGTACTTGGGAGGCTGAAACTGGAGGATCACAGGTTCGCTGACAGCCTCAGCAGTTTAGTGAGGCCCTCCAGATAAAAAGTAAAGCAAAAATAAATAAATAAAACTAAAGCAAAAGTCTATAGTTTTTTTTAGTTCCTTAAATAAATAAATGAAAAATAACATTTGTAGAGAACTAGCAACATATAATATAAATTTAAAAATGTAAACTTTGAGCTGGACATGGTGGCACACACTTGTAATCCTAATACTTGGGAGACTGAGACTGGATCCGGGTTCGAGGCAAGCCTCAGCTACTTAATGAGGCCCTCTGCAACTTAGTGAGTCCCTGCTTCAAAATAAAGAAAAAAAAAAAAAATAGGGCTGGGGCTGCGGGTGTAGCTTGGAGGTAGAATGCCCCTGGATTCAATCCCCAGTACCAAAAAAAAAAGCATAAAGTTGTTGATTTATCCACACAGAAGATTTGCCACTCCAAGGGATTTTGAAGCAATTATTTTATTGTGTAGTTGAGAAAAATACAGCCCAATAGAACTGTCAAAAAAAAAAAAAAAAAAACAGACTGCTTTTAGTAATCATACTGCTAGTAATAATATTGGTATTATTATTCCAGAGGTATTACACACACATATACACAACTACAAAGAACACTATCCTATCCTCCAGGGACTCACAGCCATGTATAAGAGACGGGTATAAAAGTGAATAATCAAGGCAGCATAAGTAAGATACTAGAAATAAGAACAAGATGCTGGGGAATAGCCAGGAGGAGATACTTCAGTTTTTGTGATAGGACCAGGAAAAGCTATACAGAGCAAAGGGGATTTCAGACAGAGATGATCATAAAGTGTCTGGTTTGGTTGGAAAGCTACAGAAGTGCTCTGACAGTGTTAGGGGGCTGTGTGTACCCAGGAAAGAAGGGTAGATGGTAGATAAAAAGTAAGCCACAAAAGTAAGCAAAATAGCCTGGACACCCGTCTAAGGAACTCAAATTTGAATCTATGGGTGCCAATATACTACAGATAGTTCATGTCAGGGAAGGAACATGATCAGATTTGCAAAGATCATTAGTAGTGTAGTAGTGTCCAGCTGGGAGAAGGATTTTAAGAGAGAGGGACTAGAGAGAGGGAGGCCACCATTTAAACAGCTGACCAAACCGGGCGTGGTGGCACATGTTTGTAATCTCAGCATTTGGGAGGCTGAGGCTGGAGGATCCGGGTTTGCGGCCAGCCTCAGCTACCTAGTGAGGCACTCCGCAACTTAGTGAGACCCTGTTTCAAAATAAAAAATAAAAAATAGGGTTGGGGGTATAGCTTGGAGGTATAATGCCCCTGAGTTCAATTCCCAGCATGGCAAAAATAAATAAATAAATAAATAAAAAGCTGACCAAGTGCTCTAAAAAACCATTTCCCACTGAAAGGAACCAAGACTCCTTGTAGAAATAGCTAGTTCCATGTTTAGAGCAAGAAATGTAACCTGGATCATCTTGTCATGGCAAATAGCCAGGAGCTATAAAAAATCAGGAGAGAGCTGGGTACAATAGGACATGCTTGTAATCTCAATACAGGAGGATAACAGGTTCGAGGCCAGGCTCAGCGACTTAGAGAGGCACTCAGCAACTTAGTGAGACCTTGTTTCAAAATAATAAAATTTTAAAAAGGGCTAGGTATAAATATAGCTTGGAGGCAGAATGTACTCTGGGTTCAATCCCCAGTACAACAACAAACAAAACAACAACACAGCACATATGCAACACACACAAAAAAGAAAACAGGAGGGTCTTGTCAAAATGTTCAGGGGCCAACTTAAAGGCAGGGTAATTTTCTTATACAAAAGAATAACAATGGCCGGGCGTGGTGGCACACGCTTGTAATCCCAGCATTTGGGAGGCTGAGACCAGAGGATCCGGGTTCACAGCCAGCCTCAGCTACGTAGTGAGGCACTCCACAATTTAGTGAGACTCTGTTTCAAAATAAAGAATGAAAAATAGGGCTGGAGGTATAGCTCAGAGGTAGAATGCCCCAGAGTTTAATCCCCAGTACCACACACACACACACACAAAAAAAAAAAAAAAAAAAAAAGAAAAAAAGAAAGAAAAAAAGAATAACAATGTTAGCATGGCTTTGATTCTTCCTGTCTTTTCACATGTCATTCTGATGGCTGAACATCCACAGGGGATTGGAGCACATTAAATTTATCAAGATCTATAAAGTCACAGAACTACAACAATAAAATACTCAACGGGGTCACCTTTGAAGGGATATAAGGAACAAAATTAGTATTTTGAAACAGGTTAGTAAAGGAGGAACAAAAGTCCAGCATTTATCCTACTTTTTCCATATAAATTCTATCTCAAGGCAACAAAATCATTGATGGACAAATATTTTCTAGAGAATTCCAGCTGATACATTCAGAAAGGGTGATAGGATCAAATACTGCCATCTTGCAACCCATAAAAAAAAATAATAATGGGTCCAGGCAAGTATCATCAATGGCTGCTGAAACCACCAGCTGAAGTGCAGATGGGGAATGTTATCAGGGTGGGTCAAGTCGGTAACACCTAAACCCACTCTTGACAACACAGAGAGACGTTCTATGAATCCCAATGTGATGTAATAGAAAGTGTAATCCACCCCCGTGTTACTCTTACCAAAAACTTGAACCTGAATCTGATCAAGACTTTAGACCCAATAAGCAATTCACAGAATCTACGGGGGATGGAGGAGCATGTTAAATGATACCGCAGTTGATGCAATTAACTTATTGCAGGATGTTGGGCACATGGCCAGACATATAACTGACCTACTTTTATCAACAAATAAATAGGAAGGACTAAAATAAGGAGAAATCTCCAGACTTAAAGAGACTTAGGACATAGAGTAACCAAATACTTTGTGTGGATCTGTTTTCATTCGAACAAGATATCGTAGGACTCATGACTCATGGGTATGGATGTCAAATCAAATATTTTGTGTGGATTTGTTTTCATTCAAACAAATTAACTTTTAAAAAATTGCCAGAGAATTAGGCCAATTTGGGCAGTTGAGTTGTTTGATGGTTATGAGGGCACTTCCTCTTATGATACTGTCTAGTTACAGCCTCATTTCTCAATTTGCCATCAAAGAGAAACTCTATTCGTGGTTTAGAGTCACAATATCTAAGTAGGAATAGATACAATATCTATTCCTTGCACTCCATTCTTTTCTAGACTCATTCCCCGCAGATTTCCGTCCCACTACTTCTTTGAACCTACCTGTCAAGGTCCCATCTCATCCATGTTGCCAAGTCCTCTCATTATTTTTCTTTCTTTGTTACATTCAATCTGCAATTCAACCCAGTTGACCACTTGCTCCTTCTCTTCGCTTTGGGAATACCATGCTCTCAGTTCTCTTCCTACCTAACCAGGTTTTAGAGATTAGACAGAAAAGTAGGACCCAGGAAGAAGACTAAGAACCATAATGGAAAAGCATTGGCAGCAAACACCTATAATCCTTATTGGGAGGCTGATATAGAAGGAGTGCAGATTCGAGACCAGCCTCAGCAACTTCATGAGACCATCAGCAACTTAGCAAGACCCTTTTCTCAGAATTAAAAAAATAAGCTGGGCATGGTGGTGCACGCTTGTAATCCCAGCATTTGGGAGGCTGAGACCAAAGGACTAGGACTGGGTTCTCGGCCAGTCTCAGCTACCTAGTGAGGCACTCCGCAACTTAGTAAGACCCTGTTTCAAATTAAGGAATAAAAAATAGGGCTGGTGGTGGGGGGTGTATCTTGGAAGTAGAATGCTCCTGGGTTCAATCCCCAGTACTGAAAAAAAAAATTAAAAAAATAAAATAGGGCCGAGGGTAAAGAAGCCCAGAAGTAGAATGCCCCTGGGTTCAATTCCTAGTGGCACACACACAAAAAAAGGCTGGTTTGGCCATAGAAGTGAACAGCTCATGTTACAGCACAGAGGTAGAATGCCCCTGGGTTCACCCCAAGATTGGGTGGAGATAAATATCATGAGGAGTGAGGAAGCCAATATATCGAAGGACTCATGTCTAAGTTGCCAGGAATGGTAACAGGTGAGGGAGGGGAGAAGCCGGCACTGAGCCAGCTGCTAAGCCTTTCCACGAATGGGAGCAGGGGTGACCAGGAGCTTGGCGGTGGAAGCAGGTACAAGGTTGGGTCTGGTCGAGTCTCACGGCATGAATTGCAAAGGAGCTTATATTCTGGATTGTTTTTAGTCAGCAGTGAGGAACAGGGGCAGGTTCTTCACCCCAGGACCCTGAGAGATGTGGGATGTGAGAGGGAAAGATCTACTGCGAGGGCAGCAGCCGAGGCGGTATCCTCACGGATCAGGTAAGTTTTAGTTAAGGGAAGAAGACAAGAGACATTAGAGAGAAAAGGTTGTGGATGTAGAGAGGTTTGCTGGGGCCGGAGCATGAATTCCAGGGGCTCACGGAAGGACTAGGGGAATGAGGTAGGTCAGCTTCGCAGTAGAGTGTGGAAATAGATGTCTACATGCTGGGCCACCTGGGAGGCCTGGCTTCGATGAGCTCAGGTGTGCGGCATAGGCTAAAGTCCCAGGGATGACAGATGGCTCGAGTTGGGATTTATGCAGTGAGTGGCCAACTAGACTTCTTCCCTGGGCTTACCTCTTAGGCAATTAACAGGACTGAGGTTGTCGCCAAAGGAATGGTCTCCCCAGGACCTCTGTAGGCTTCCGTGATATTGGTCGATTCTTTCTAGAGGCGGATTGCCTGGATTCAAATCATGACTCTGCTCTTACTTGCTGTGTGACCTCAGGAGAGTTACTTCACTTCTCTATGCCTCCTGTCTAAAGTGGGGATGATACTAGTGCCTACTTCACAGGATTGTTGTGATGATTACATGACATGATATACTCAGGCACTTCGAAATGTGCCTGGTTCATAGTAAATGCTAAATAAACATTAGTAATTGTGTGTGTGTGTGTGTGTGTGTGTGTGTGTATGTGTGAAAGATAGAGAGAGAGAGAGAAAGAGAGGAGAGAGAGAAAGAGAAAGAGAGGAGAGAGAG